>PVIY010020885.1:0-42658 GCA_004026745.1 Myrmecophaga tridactyla
CAGTTGGACGGACCAGGCAGCAGGCCGGGGCTGCTGGGCGACACAGGCGTCACCCAAGGGCCACCTAGAAGGCGGTTGGCCTCGCCTCCTGCCCCCATCAGTCAGTCTGGGGAAGAATCTTGGCCTTTGCATTTCCAGCAAGTTCCCCACTGTGGGGCGCCTGCTGCCCCCACCCACCCTCGGGACGGTCCCAGGTGGGGACAGAAGGCTCAGCCTGGCTGTGGTGGGGAGGGGATGGGGTGAGGTGGGGGTGAGAGTGGGGATGGGAGGGGGGCCGCCCCCTTGGAACATCCCGCTGCGCCCTGCAGGGTGTCGGGATCACGTTTCAGGGCCTTGTCTTGGCTGAAGGGCCCAGAACAAATGCCACACCTGGTGGCCTAGCCCCAGGGACCGCTACTCCCTCAGTTCTGGAGGCGGGAGGCGCCGAGGCCAGGCCTGTCCCCCTGGTACTCACGCAGGGTCCTGGAGCTGCCCGCGTATGGCCTTGCTCCCCTCGGACATCCGCCTTCTCCTCCTCCGCACTTGCTCTGCCACCCCAGGACCTGTGCCAGCCCCATTGCAGCGTCGCCCAAACAGCGTTGGGGGGAAGGGCAGGGGCCTCGGGTTCACAGCCCACTTGGCAGAGATCAAATACCTCGTGGCGCCAGCCCCTGTGTCTCTCGCATCCTGTTGGGGTGGAAAGAATCAAGGCACACCTACCCTGCTGGTACTTCGGTGTTGACCCCCAGGACAGGAGGGCCTGGCCAGCCTGGCCATGACCTCTGACTCCCTTGCTGGCCCATGTTCATGTGGCATTTGTCCAGAGGCAATGAAAACGGTCCTGCCTGGCCTGCCTGGTGGTCCCGAGCGCTCCTGGCTGTACGGTGCAGGTGTGAACGGCCAGGCAGCACCAGGTGAGCCTTGTGGTGAGGCCCAGAGTGGCCACAGCCTGGACGGCCATCCTGGAGTGTAAAATGGACCCAATGATCCTTTTATCTCAAGTGCCATTTGAATCTTTAAAAAGATGTGTGAAGATCTGCTGCTGCGTAACAAATAACCCTGAACCGCGGGGCTTCAAACGAGAAATACGTACTGTGTCTGGCGCCTTGAAAGCCCAGGCTGTGGCTGGCGGCGCTGGGTCAGGGCTGCGGCCAGGTTTGCGGCTTCCGAGGCTGGGCCAGCCAGAGCAGCTGCTCCAGAGAGCTCACTCCCGCTTTTCCCTGCTCCTCCGCGGTGGCCTCAGGCCGTCCCGGGCTCCTCTTTCCCCACAGCAAGTGACTGGAGGGTGAGCAAAGGCACGACAGCAGGGGGAACTGAGAGGGAAGCTGCAGTCCTTCCTTCTTTCTTTTTTTAATTTTTAATTTTTGAGGTGGTTTTTTACTTGGTAATACTATCTGAAACGCTTTCCCATCCCTCCCCTTCTCCCTCCCTTCCGATCCCTTCCGATGCTGTCAGGGGAGAAGTGCAATGAAGACAAAGGCTCGGACTTATTCAGGGGTGCTGTGTTCTAGGCATAACACATCGGACGCGCTTTACAATCCTTTCGTTTCTTTTTTACCTATGCCATCTGCAGCACAACTGGAACGGAAGTGGTCACGGTGGATGTCCTTGTTTTGTCCCTAAGTGTGTGGGGAAAGCATTTGGTCTTCCACCCTTAGGTATGGTAATAGCTGTACATTTTTCATAGATGCTTTTAATCAGTTTGAGAAAATTTCCTTCTCAAAAGTTTGCTGAGATTGCTTTTTTAAAAACATCAGGAATAGATGTTGGATTTTGTAAAATGTTTTTTTCCTACATCTATTTAGAGGACCGTGTGGATTTATATTTTACTATGGTGAATTCTACAGATGACTTTTATTTTTCCATGAACCCTCAGCAGTCTCACTCTTTCTCTGCCTTCCCTGTACTCCACTGGCAAAGCCCCAGTCCTGGTTAAATCAAGCTCTCCACCTACTCCACATACTTTTTTTAAACTTTTGGTCCTTTGCAGTCTATTTTTTTAAAAACATTTATTATGACATAAGATTTGCCATTTTAACCATTTTAAAGTGTATAATTCAGTGGTGTTAATTATATTCACAATGCTGAGCAACCATTTCCACCATCCATTTCCCAAGTTTTCACTACTGTAAACGGACACTATGCACCCAGCAAGCAGTAATTGCCCAACGCCCTCCCCCCAGCCCCTGGGAACCCCCAATCTCCTTTCTGTTTCTGTGAATTTGGCTATTCTACATGGTTCACATAAGCGGAATCATACAATATTCGTCCTTTTGTGTCTTACATGTTTCACTTGGCATAATGCTTGTTTCAAGGCCCATGCATTCTGTAGCATGCATCACAATGTAATCCCTTTTTATGGCTGAATAATATTCCATTCTCTGGACAGAGCACATTTGTTTATCTGTTCATCCGTGATGGACATGTTGGTTTTCACCTTTTGGCTATTGTGAATGATGTCCCCATAAACGCTGACATAAGGGATCTGTTTGAATCCCTGTTTTCAGTTCCTTTCAGTTCTGTGTACCTCGGGGTGAAATTGCTGGGTCATACGGCAATTCTAGGTTTAACTTTCTGAGAAATCACCAAACTGTCTTCTGCAGCAGCTGCACCATTTTATATTCCCACCAGCAGTGCATGAGAATTCCAATTTCTTCACTTCCTCGCCATGGCTTGTTATTTCCCCTTTTTGTTTATAATAGCTGTCTCAGTGGGTGTGGAGTGGTCGTGCATTGTGGTTATATTTGCATTTCCCTAACGAGGAGTGATAGTGAACACCTTTCATGTGCTTAGAGGGCATTTGTGTACATTTTTTTGAGAAACATCTATTCAAATCTTTGTCCACTTTTAAAAATTTTAACCGCAATTAGTTGTAGAACATATTTCAGAGTTTGACCTGGGTACTATTCCACAATTTTAGGTTTTTACTTCTAGCTGCTCTAAGATACTGGAGACTAAAAGAGATTTCAATTTAACAATTCAGCATTCATATTCGTTGTTAAACCCTACCTTCTCTGTATAACTCCACCATCATCTTTGATCTTTCTATCCCACTTTTTAGGTTTTCTTTAATTTCTTTCAGCAGTATTTTGTAGTTTTCAATGTAGAAGTCTTTCAGCTCTTTGATTAAACTCATTCATAGGTATTTTATCCTTCGAATACTATTATAAAGATTCTTGTTCATGGATAGGAAGACTTAATATTTTTAAGCTGTCAAAACTGCCTAAAGAGATCTAGAGATTCAATGCAATCTCACTAAAATTCCAACATCCTTTTTTGCAGAAATGGAAAAACTGGTCCTCAAATTCATATGGAATTGTGAAGTGCCCCAAATATCCAACACAATTTTGAAAAAGAATAAAATTGGAGAACTCACACTTTCCCATTTCAAAATTTACTGCAAAGATACAGTCATAATAAAGTAATAATAAAAAGTAGCATAAGTACTCACACATAGACCAATGCAATAGATGCAGTAGAGCACACACAACCCGACCAAGAGGACACAGCCATTCAGTGGAGAAAGAAGAGTTTCTTCAAGAAATGCTGCTAGGGCAACTAGATTTCCATATACAAAAATAAGAAAATAAAAAAGAGCTTCGATCTCCATATCACACTATATTAAAAAATTAACTCAAAATGGATCAACAATCTAAGTATAAGAACTAAAACAATAAAACTCTAAGAAAAAATCTCTTCAAGGCCTTGGATCTGGCGATGAATTCTTAGAATGAAACCAAAGGCAACAAGAGAAAAATAGAGATACTGGATTTCATTAAAATGAAAAACTTCTACACATCAAAGGATACCATCGGGAAAATGGAAAGACAACCAATAGAATGGGAGAAAATGTTTGTAAGTCGTATATCTGATAAGGTTTAGTATCCAGAATATATAAAGAACTCCTATAACTCAGCAACAAAAAGACAAATAACCTATTTTTAAAATGGGCAACAGGACTGATTACTGGGGAAGCTGGCAGAGTAGAGAGCACCAGGCCTCTGTCCCTTCACAGAAACAACTATTAAACAGGCAGAATCTGCCTCCAACAACGAAGTTGAAACTCTGGAGGACAGGAGAACACTATACGAATGAAACCAACTTTTTGTTTCATTGATTCTCTCAATTTTTTTCCCTAGCCTCTGTTTCATTTATCTGCACTGTAAACTTTAATATTTCCTCCCTTGTGCTAGATTTTTAAGTTTTGTCTTTGAATTCCTCAAGGTGTAAATTTAAGTTATTGATTTGAGATTTTTTTTTTAAATAGGAATTTGCAGATATAACTTTCCCTCTGGCCACTGCCTTCATTGTTTCCCATAAGTTTTGGTATGTTGTGTTTTCATTTTCAGTTGTCTCTAGGTATATTCTAGTTTCCCTTTTAACCAATGTGTTTTTTAGCGTATATTGCCTAATATCTACATGCTTGTGAATTTTCTAGTTTTCCTGCTGTAGTTGATTCCTTGTTTCATTCCATTGTGGTCAGAGAAGTTATCTGTTTTGGTTTCAATATTTTAAAATGTACTGAGACTTAATTTGTAGCCTAAGAGATTATTTTACCTGGAAAATCATCTGTGTGTACATGGGAAAAATGTGCATTCTGCTGCTGTTGGGTGGGGGGTTGTATATATTTGTCTGTTAGTTCATTTATAGTGTTGTGCAAGTCCTCTGTTTCTTCATTGATCTTCTGTCTGTATGTTCTAGCTATTGTCAATAGTGATGTATTGAAATATCCAACTGTTAATGTAGATTGTGTATTTCTCTCTTCAGTGCTGTTGATGTTTCATTCATATATTTTGGGATTCTGTTGTTAGGTGTACATATGTTTATAATTTTTATATCTTTGGAGAGATTGAATTTTTATTAATATATAATTTCTTTTGTGTTTCCTGTAACAATTTTTTTTTACTTAAACTTTATTTTGCCTGATATTTATATATTGCCACTCCAGCTCTTTTTTGGTTACTATTTGTGTGCAATATGCTTTCCATCCCATGATTTTGTACCTATTCATGTCTCTGGAGCTAAAATGAGTCTCTTGTGGGCAGCATAGAGCTAGCTGGATCATGTTTTCTTTTTTAAAAACCCATTCTGCAGTCTCTGCCTTTTAGATTGGAGATTTTAATCCATTTATGTGTAAAGTGATTACTGATAAGGAAGCACTCACTTCTGCCACCTTACTTTTTGTTTTATATATGTCTTACCACATTTTTGTACCTCACGTCTCTATTATTGCCTTCTTCTGTGTTTAGTAATTTTTTTTAAGAGAACCATTTGGTTTCCTTCTCATTTTTGTGTGTGTATATTTTTAAGATATTATCCTTGAGGTTACCATAGAGATTACATGTAATACCCTAAATTCATAGCAATCTCGATATAAGCTCAATGGCATATGAAAACTCTGTTCTTATACAGCATTGTTGTCCCCCTTTATTGTCACAAATTATACCTTTAAACATTGTGTGCTTAATAACATAGCTATAAAATTATTTTTAATGCATGTATGTTTCAAGTTATGCATGATATAAAAAGTAGTTACAAACCCAAAGTACATTAATACCCTGGCTTATGTATTTGCCTTTGTAGTTACCTTTGCAGGAGATTTTTATTTCTTCATATGGCCTTGAGTTACACCCCTTTTGGCATTTCTTCTAGGCCGACACTTAGTGTCAATGAACTCTCTCAGCTTTTGTTTATCCATAAATATCTCAATTTCTCCCTCAATTTTGAAGGACAAGTTTTGCTGAAGATATAATTCTTTGTTGACAGTTTTATTCTTTCAGCACTTTAAGTGCATCATCATTCTGGCTTCTGTGTTTTATCTTTTTATGAGAAATTGGCTGTTAAGCTTATTGAGGATCCCTCCTATGTGATGAATTGCTTCTATATTGCTGCTTTCGAAATTTTCTCCTTCAGTTTTGATGATTTGAATATAATATATCTCTATGTGGCTCTTTTTTCTTTTATCCTTCTAGGATTTTTTGAGCTTCTTGTATTTGTAGACTTGTGTTTTTCATCAGATTTGTGAAGGGCCTGTCTTTAATTCTTCAGATATTGTTTCTGCCTCTTTCTCTCTCTCATCTCCATCTGATACTCCCAGAATGTGCATGTTGGTCCCCTCCATAGTGCCCCACAGGCCCCCATGCTCTGCTCACTGCTCTTCCTTTTGCTTCTCAGACTGGATAATTATAGTCTTGTCTTCAAGTTTGCTTGGTCTTTCTTTTGCTCAAATATGCTGTTGATCCCCTGTATTGAATTTTTCAGTTCAGTTACCATACTTTTCAGATCCAGAATTTCTGACTGGTTCCTTTTTTTGTAATTTACATCTGTTGCTAACGTTCTCATATGAATTTTGCTCATACACTGTTTTTCTGATTTCCCTCAGTTTTCTTGCCTATGTTTTCCTTGATCTCTTCATCATATTTAAGGCAATTGTTTTAAAGTCTTTTTCTACTGAGTCCAATATTTGGAATTACACAGTGATAATTTCGGTCTCTTTATTTTGGTCCCTTGTGTGAGCCATTCTTTGCTGATATCTTTCATGCTTCGGGATTTCTCTTGAAAACTAGACATTTTATTATCATAATACGGTGACTTTGGAAATCAAGTTGCCCATACTCTCCAGGGTTTGCTGTTGGTTTTACTGTTGAAGATTGTATTTCAAATGCTGTATTCTTTGTTCTGTGACATCACTGAAATATCACCAAGAGCTAAAAGAGGAACAAAAAATACAGAAACAACAATAGCCAAAACTCACTCTCTCGGCCTTGCAGATGGGCTCTGTGCTGGGAGAGTGCCCGGTGTGTATGGAGCCCAGAGTTCAGCCCTGGATGAAGGCTTAGGGGCTTCCAGGCCTTTTTTGAGTTTTCGTCCTGTTCTGGGCATGTGTGTGACTTTCTAAATTCCCCATATCCATGGGCATTTTTCATTGCCCTAAAATCCCAGAGAAACTCTCTCCTTGGCTTTTTTTCCCAGCCCTTATGCTATCTGTTGTCTGTCTCAGGTGTAATCTTTTGTTCCAGGTGGCTGCAGGCTGATGGCTCGCCTTGAGGGGTTCTCAAGCAGTGCCCAGTGCTTTCTGCCCTGAGTGGGACAGAGATGAGTGCCCTGCGTCAGTCCTCGGGTGGCCTCCAGACCACGTGGGGCGGACATACACTCATTCATAAACACAGTCTGCTCTGCTGTCTCCGGAACCAGGGGCCCTAGGAACGTGGGGTGTTGTCTCTTTCACAACTGCTGAGGAACTGGGAGGGAGGTGAGGAAAGGGACTGACAAATGCCATAGAACTTCTCTGTTTTTTAAACTACCTGTTTCTTGATTCAACGCCACTTCATTGCTTCTGTAAACTTTTGACTGCTTTCCAGATTCCTGGCAGAGTTGATTCTGTATTTTCTGCTTGCTTTCTGATGTTTCCCTGGGTGTACAGGGGCTTGGAGTTGCCGACTCTGCCGTCTTGCTCTACACTCCTGCCATCTTTTATAGCCTACTCTTGGAAGTGACATCCATCACTCCTGCAAATATGCTATTGGTCACACGAAGTAGGAAGGAACTGTTCTAGTTTCCTTGGCTGCTCAAGCAAATGCCATGCACTGGATCTGCTCAAACAAGGGGAGTGTGCTGGCTCGTGGCGTTGCAGGTAGCAGCCTAAAATCAAGGCCTCACCGAGGTCAAGCTCCCTCCCAGAAGAATGGCCTGTGTAGTGGCTTCTGCAATCCTGGTCCCAGGCTCCTCTCATGGAAATGCACATGGCAGCCTCTTCTGCCCTCTCTCTTCCCTTCTGGGTCCCACTGACCTTCAGCTTCTTGCTTCCTGTGGCTTTCTCATCTTCTGTCTGAACGTCATTCTCCTTGTAAAGGACTCCAGTAATAGCACTAAGACCCCTTCTGATTGAGGTGGGCAACCCTTACCTGAAGGGACTTCATCAAAATGCCCTATTGACACCCACAGGAATGGATGCAGGTGAAGCACGTGTCCTTCTGGGCAGCAAACAGCCCCAGAGCAGCACCCCAAGAGAGGATGTGGAATCGGTAGGTGTGGATCCCGAGGGACCTCTTGGAGGTGGCACTGATGATTCACAGGCGGCAGTGAGGACGGGGCCTGCACCACACACGCAGCTGGCGAGTTGGGTGGTCTTTATTTTCAAATGTGAGGCCTCCAGACCCTGAGTGCAGCCCGGGCAGGGTCAAGGCTCTCTGTGCTTCTGCCGAGCTTCCTGCTACTGCCCCCAAGCCCGGGCAGTAGCCGGGCCAGCACATGGTCGCTCAGCTCTGTGGAAAGGCCCAGCCGCCGGACGGCAGCTGCCCACCCACGGCACTTCCTCCCTCACATCCCCCTCCCCCAGGCCTGCTGCACCCTCTGCATCCTAGCAGCCCCGGGACCTTTAACCTGCCTCTTGTCTCCAGCCCCAGCACTGCCCAGCGCCCAGCCCGCTGCTGCCCTCTGCACCAGCCATCACCATGGTATCTGCAGAAGCAAATCGGACCATGCCATTCTCCTGCCTGAATCCTCCACAGCCTCTTACAACCTCCCAGGGCCAACAAAGACCCCCGAACAATAAAAAACAGTGATTAATTTTGACAGTTGCCAATTTCTCAAACGTATGTATAGAACACAGATAAGGCATTTTTAAGGAGCTTTGCCATTTGTATTGATATATTACATCCGAGCAACATGGAACTGGGTTTCTAGGCACGAGCAACTGAGAGAAGCCTCCTCTCCCCTCCCCCCGCAGGCTGCTCCAGAGCAGAAATTTGGGGCAGCAGCTGCGAAGACAGATGCTAATCAGATGATTATATAAGAAGGAACTGACAATCCATGACAGGACTTTAAAGGAAAAGTGCAAGGAGGTGTGAAGACGCACAGCAGGGGTCCAGCAACCCACGCTGGGGTTGGGGCTGGGGGAGAGAAAGGAGAGTCCCAGGCGGAGGGCCTGGGTGTGCAAAGGCCCTGTGGCGGGCGTGGCCGGCCTCAACGTGGCAAAGGCAGGAGGCTGACAGGGCAGGAGCTGCTCGGAGCCGCGGCGGTGCTGGGAGGGGACAGTCACGTTTTCACACTGCACTTTGAGCTGCGTGGGGAATGTCTTGTGTGTGTGGCCACGTGGGGGCAGGCGGGGGGCCCCTGGGCCTGCTCGCAGGGTGGGTCCCACGTGGGGCGGGCCGGTTGCTGTCAGAGAAGCGGCCCGGCAGCCCCTCTGCGCTGGGAGTGCGGTCACAGGCAGCAGCGCCCCAAAGGCACAGCTGACAGCTGCCTTCGTGTCCCCCCGGGAAGAATGCGGCAGCCAGGGCAGTTTCAGTGAGCTGGCTTGGAGGGACTTCTTCAGGGGGCCCGCGGCCCCCGCCCACCTGCGTCCAGCCCCGAACCTGAGGCCCGTCTTGGTCCCCGATGGCTGGGGAGCTTGGGCTGGCTTTTCCCCGCGCGCTCTTCCACCCCTGGGCGCCCTCCACGCTGAGTCCTGAGTGCGGGGCAAAAGGGCCCCACCCTGCTGCTGCCACTCACCATGTCCCTTATTCCCTGTTCTCTCCATCACTCCCCACTCTCAGGATAGTGCCCTTTTTTATTTTAGATTTTCTCTTGTGGTTACACAAAATTTCCCCTTTTACCCATTTTTAAATGGTATCATCCAGTGGCACGAATTACATTCACCTTCTGTCCTAAATCTTTTCCGTCACCCCAAACAGAAACCCTACACCCTAAGCCATGAATCCCCATGCCCCACCATGGCCGATACCTTTGGTATTGTGTGGATACCTTTGTCGCCTCTAAGGGTTTGTCTTGAGCCTGACCGCTGAGCTCCTGCTGTGGCACCGCCACCGTGCCCTCGATGACCGCCATTGTCGCTTCTTGGCCTCCCTGAGCCCCATGTCCCCTCCTGAGCTGGGACGGTCCTTAGGGCCGCTGGTCTCTGGGTCTGGGTGCCTGGAGCTCCCTGACACCCATGGGTTCGCTGCGGCACGCCGTGGAGGCTCCTCCAGCCCGCAGAGAGTTTGGCTGGACAGAGAGGCGGGCCAGAGGCCCAGGCCTGTCCCCTCCCGAGGCCTCTGCAGCTGCGGTTCCGTGTCACATGAATCTATCAATCTGTCACATAAAGAATTGTGCTCACTGTGTCCCTGAGTATGGGCCAGGTTTGCAGACCAGGCCGTGCACATCTCTTCCTGTTCCTCCCTGGACCAGGACAGACCCATGGGAAAGCCGCTGACCATTCTCACTGCAGCCAGGTGTGGTACAGAGTCTGAGCCCCAGCTCTGCAACCACAGCCTCGAGCCAGCACAGCCTCCAGGCCAGCTCCAGAGCAGTGCACAACCCTGGCACATCATTCACAACCTACACAACCACACATATCCCAGAGGCCTCTGGCCTCTCCTCACTGTCCCAGGGCTCCAAAGAGACCATGGGGAGGGTTCGTGGCAAGTGAGGAGGGGGTGGCGGTGGCAGGGACACAGACAGGGGCTTCTACAGCCACCAGCGACATTTTTGCAAACTCACGGCTGCCTGTAAAATGTATGAGAGGGTGGTACAGCACCGCACACAAACTCACACACAAACACAACAAAATGTACATAAATACACACACCGGACACAGAGACACACAACACATACCCACAGTAGACAAACAAGCACACGTGTATGAACAGAGTGTGGACTAGTATACAGCAGTGAAAAAGAACGGCCCTCTGATGCATGCACTGATGTGGGGGCCTCTCACAGACGTGATGTGAGTGGAACAAGCTGGACACAAAAGGGCAGGCTCTTGCGCTCCATGGGTGGAGCTGCAGAACAGACGTGCCTAACCTACGGAGATGGAAACTGGGAGTGCCGTGGCCTGTGGGCAGCAGGCGAGGGACAGGATTGCCCTCTCGGGTAGGGACCTCGTCCACATGGCTCTAGGCTGGGCAGCGCCTGGCAAGGCGAGGTCCTGTTTCCAGGATGCTGCCATCGTGGAGCAGCACTTCTTGGCTGCAGGTTAGCACTGGGTGAGCCCAGCTGCTCCCACACCCCTGCTGCCCCGCCTCCGGCTTCTTGGGTCTCTGGCCTTTCTCTGGCACCATGTCTCTGTGTCGCCCCGCATCTCTTTGTCTCTGATTTTTCTCTCTGTCTCTGTTTTCCACCTGTTTCTGAGTCTCTCTCATTCTCTTCCTCAGGTGGAAAAACTTAAGGACACCCAAGTGAGAACAAAGGCTATTTATTGAGCCTTCACCACTCAGGCCTGGCAGTGGCTCAGGCTAGCAGGGGAGCGGGATGCTTCGCAGGGTCCTGCTGGGAGACTGGGGGTGGCTCCTGGTCACGGTTGACAGTGGGTCAGGGCTTCCTGGTCAATGTCCATCGGTATATCCAGTCCCCCCGTCTTTTATCTCAACCTCTGTCCTGTGTTCCAGTCTCTCTATCTGCCCCCCCCATCCCCTTTGTCGTCCACAGACAGGGATGGCACATTCCAGAACGTTCTTTTCTAATGCAAGCTTGTCTTCTTCTTTCTGGAAGCCCCTTGGAGGGAGCTTGGCTGCCCTGACTCTGACCCTGGCAGAAGAGCCTTGTCCCTTGGGTGCAGCCCGTGGGTCCAGCTTGGGACCCCCCAGCTCGGGCCACCCCTGGGGTCCTGTGAAGGCAGCTGCTCCCTCCCCTTCCTGCAGGCCGACTCCCGACTTCTGGGCCCTGAGTCCCTTGCCCACAGCCCTCCCGCGCCCCTTCCTTCGGACGGCTCCTGGTCCCCGCGGGGTCGCAGCAGACCAGGTCCGTCTGTCCTTCCCGCGGGGTCGCAGCAGACCAGGTCCGTCTGTCCTTCCCGACAGCCTCGGCCCGTGCGGCGGCGTGGACAGCTCTGCCGCGAGCACTGCGCCCTCTGGCGTCTCTGCGGCGGCACTGCAGGGGCAGGCGAGCGGCGTGGGGAGGGGACTCTGACCCGAGGAGGGGCGTCGTGGTGAGTGGCGGGGCCCCGCGGAGGCGGGAGGGGACCCTGGGCGGGTGGCAGGCAGAAACGCGCCCTTGGGGGTCTCCAGCTGTGGGCGCTCCCGGCCCCGGGGCCCGGCGTGCCCGCGTGCCAAGGGATGCGCTAACGAGGTGGCGGGTGGGCTGCTGGGGACAAGGTCAGGAGCCACCGCAGGCCAGGCCCACCGAGCCCCGCTTCCTCAGCCCAGCCTGCCCCTCTTTTCACACTCACATAACTAAACACAGTGTGAGACCCCCCACTAAACAGTGTCTCTCACACACACACATATACACTGAACAGTGTATCACACGCTCATTACACTGAGCACACAGCCTTATGACACGACGATTGATGTGTCACTAAACACAGCAATACCTACATCTAGACACAGGGTCAGAGAGAGAAGGACACACGGACAGACACATCAATAAACTGATTGAATGATAGGTAGATTAACAGAGAGAAGGACAGACACATAGATAGAAACGAATAGAAAGGCAGGAAGATAAATAAATGGATGGATAGAAAGTCAGCTTCTCAGGCAGACTTGTAGATGGATACTGAGGCAGGCACACAGACAGAAGGACAGGCAAGTAGACAGACAGATTTATTTATATTTAAGGAATACTGAACTACTATTAATTTCCACCCTGGTTTGCATTGGGTGTGTTTTTCCCGTAACCCGCCCTGCTAGCACCTGCACGGCTGGGGCGTGTGCAGCTCACGGAGGGGCGTCCTTACATTTGTTCTGTCCGTCACAGTCTTCCCAGGGTTAATACGCGGTATAGGCCTGGGCTTGGCCTCCACCTCTCCTCGCAGCGTCCGCGACCTGAAGCTGCTCTTGTGTCCACTCACACACGTAGTTCAGGGATCTTAACTACACTCAAGGTACTATCCTACCATTGCCTTTGGAAACAGATAAACATCTTGATTTTTAATGCTAGTCTCTAATAAATGGAACCAGTTCTCCCTCCAGAAATGGCTAATGCTAGGTCTGAGGAGGGAAATATACAAAACGGTACTGGAGAAACTTCTTGGGCCCAAAAAAGTAAGGAATTAAGAAAGCAACCCCAACACACACACACACACGTTTGCACATGTCAGTGGACAAAGTCTTAGCAATGAAATCAATCATGAGCAATTATGTTGTACCCAAAGCGCAGCGTGAATGCACAGTGACTGGACCAGTTTAACCGACTACGTTAATGAGTACAGGGGGAAGAATAGACTATCCTATCTGAGCTTCCTACACTGATTAATCAGATTCTATGAAATGAGCTTAAACAATGGGAATTTATTAGCTTACGGTTTTGAAGCTATTAGAAAGTTTAAATGAAGATGTCATCAAAGCACCTTGATTTCTTCTCCAAGACCAGATGCTGCCAACCCGTGGCTCCTCTGTCGCTGGCAGCATCTGCTGGGCTCTCCCTTCTCTTCCAGGTTTCGTTGATTTCAGCTTCCGGCTCCCTTGTCCTTTTCTTTCTCTGTACTCATTCTGTTTATAAAAACTCCCGTAGGAGGGTTCACCCCCTTCGAGCATGAGGTGGGGTCATAGCTTAATGCAGGGCCGCATCAGAAGGAACTAGTTACAGTGGGCCCACAACAGCAGGAAAGGGTTAACTTAAGAATATGTTTTTCTGGGGTTATACAGCTTCAAAGCACCACACTGTGCAAACACATTTCAGTTTATGGGTATAGCTGTCCATCAGGGAGGTGGAGCAGAGCTCCCTGCTCCTTAAGGGTGGCAATGGACAGTGACTTCCTTGCAAAAAGCACACACAGGTTGCCAGAGGGAGAAGAGTAATTTTACATGGGAGAAGCTCAACTAAAACCTCCCCAGGTGATGAGGTCAAGCACTGGCAGTGACAGTTCACCCTGCGAGTGTGACCTTTTGGCCTGGAGTGCGGGAAAGGCCTTCGCCACTGGGTCTCCCTCCCGGAACACCTCTCTGCATGGCCGCGAGAAGAACACCAGGTGAAGCTCACCTGGAGACATTCCACAAGATTCCCAACCAGAACTGCTGATGTCGCCGAGCTCATCGTTAGCAAGGAATTCATGAGACGCTGTCGCAGCCAAGGCAAGCCTAAGCAGACACAGGAGCCGAATGCAGCAGGCATCCTGGAATGGGCTGTGGAATGGAAAAGTCCAACCGAAGGGAATCTGGAGAAAGAACAGACTGTAGATAATAATAATGTATCTATATTGGCTCAAATTGGAACATGGTAAGACAAAAAATGGTAAGAAAGAAAACTGGACCTTGGTCGCATGATAAACTGCACTATCTGGACAATTTTCTGTAAATCTGAAGCTATTCTAAGGTGAAACTTTACTAAACAACATTGTTATATTTTTCCTAGCACATAATTTTTGTATAATCAGTCTTACTATTATTAATTCCCTCTGTTAATTGGTTCTATTGTTTTATAAATATTATTTATGATAGAAAATAAATAATCCAGGATAATATATGTTGTCAAATAAAAGTCTATTATACATAAAAAAGTGTGGTGTTCTAGTTTGCTAGCTGCCGGAATACAATATACCAGAAACAGAATAGCTTTTTAAAAGAAGAATTTTATAAGTTGCAAGTTTATAGTTCTAAGGCCGAGAAAATGTCCCAATTACAACAAGTCTATAGAAATGTCTAGTCAAAGGCATCCAGGGAAAGATACCTTGGTTCAAGAAGGCCGATGAAGTTCACGGTTCCTCTCTCATCTGGAAAGGCACATGGTGAACACAGTCAGGGTTTCTCTCTCATCTGGAAGGGCACATGGCGAGCACGGCATCATCTGCTACCTTTCTCTCCTGGCTTCCTGTTTCATGAAGCTCCCCGGGAGGCATGTTCCTTCTTCATCTCCAAAGGTCACTGGCTGGTGGATTCTGCTTCTCATGGCTATGTCGTTCTGCTCTGCTCTCTCTGAATCTCCTTCATTCTCCAAAATGTTCCTTCTTTTGTAGGACTCCAGAAACTTATCAAGACCCACCCAAATGGATGGAGACATGTCGTCACCTAATCCAGTTTAACAACCACTCTTGATTAAATCACAGCTCCAGGGAGATAATCTGATTACAGATTCAAACATACAGTATTGAATAGGAGTTATTCTGCTTTTACAAAATGGGATTTTGATTAAAACATGGCTTTTCTAGGGTCTATACATCCTTTCAAACCAGCACATGTGGTGTTGGTGGTTGTTCCTAAATAGTTATTAAAGATAGGAATGAGCTCTAGGCCTCACATTTCCAGCTCAAGCACCACACAAAGGATATGAAGGTTTCTATGTGCGCTTAAAGAAATTCTTATTACTTTTAGTCACAGATTTAAGATTATGAAAATCAGACTCAGAGTCTCATTACGTGAGTGGCAGAATTACAATGTAAATTGAATTCCAGATGCTGCCGGGAATTTAGTGTTAAAGGGAGGAATTAACTGGGTGGGGATGGGGTCCTGAATATTGGGGTGGGGGCGCATGCACTGATATGGCAAGGGTGAGCACACTGAACCCACAGATTCTTCCGAGTCTTCTTTGCCAGATAAACCTATAGTGGCATCCCTGAGGAATCAGCCATTCTGCCCCCCTGAAGAGATTAACCTGCTGTGGTGTGAACTTGTAACTGTCCCCCTGGGAAAACAGCCCCCACACCTGAAGGAACCAACCCTATTTCAGCAGATGGAAGAGGAACTGAATGACCCGGGAGCTGTTTGCAGGCACTGCTCATTCTTCTCATGACCTCCACAGCCTCTCTCTTATTCCAGGCATGCAGCTAGACTGAAATCCAAACAGGCACGGAGGCGAAGTACAAAGCATCACCCATGAGGAGCTGTGCTCCACTCCAAAATAACTGCATGCTTTTTCCAATCTATATAGACAGAAATCAGGGGAATATGTGTGGGAATGGGTATTAAGGGTGTGGATAATGGTGGAAGGAATGTAGAATTGGATCAGGCTGGATTTACTGTAATGGGCCACTAGGCAGAGATTCTGCGTTCGTGTTGTGGTTTGAGGGGTTAAAGGGCCCTATCGGTGTGCTCAGCATGAACCACGGGGAGCTCCTTACCTGAAGGTGAGACGCCAGAACTGCCCTGGTGAAATGTAGAAGAGTCTTTAGAGAGATTGGAAGGTTAGAGTGGATTTATCATGTGGGACCTGCTCACCCACCCCAGGAATGTCCAGAGGAGACGCCTCCCATGGGAACTGGGAGGAATACCCTTGTAAGACCAGCTCCATCATCCCTGAAGAGCCCTGAGGTTGCCCTTCTCTGTAGGTCAGCTATTTCTGTGGGAGCTGTGGTCACTGACCTTGAGCCTTAAGCACCATGGGATGAATGGACCCTGCGTTGGCAGGAGCCAGCTGGCAGTTTTCCTCCCTGAAGGCCAGGAGCAAGGCAGCCTCATGGACATGGGAGTCAAAGCAGTAATCAGAATAGCCTCACCTGCAGACACCGAGCTGAACACAGGGAACTTAAAAGTGAAGTAGATGGGCATCTCCTAAATTCTAACTTGATCTGTATAAGAAGAAGAATTCTAAAACAAGTGGACAGAAGTCTACCTTGAATCACAAATTCAGAGAGTCCTGGCCCCTCAGGCAATTTCCCGACCCAGAAACCTTTGGACGAAAGGAATGTCAGGTCACTTTGGGGAAAAACCCTGTTATATTGCCAAAAATTTATATGGTTATTATTCCTCCCAACCTTCCCCAAAGGAACCCCCAAGCTTTCACCAGGTGAGTGTGCACAGGGGAAAGGAAATAAACAGACATTTAGGGTTTATTAGACACTGGCTCAGAAGTGACATTAATTCCAGGAGACCCAAAAGGTCACTGTGGCCCACCAGTCAGAGTCAGGGATTATTGAGGTCAGGTGACCAATGGAGTTTTATCTCCAATCTGTCTCACAGTGGGCCCGTTGGGTCCCAGGCCCATTCTGTGGTTATTTCCCCAGTTTTGGAACACATAATTAGAATAGACATGCTCAGCAGTGGAAAGAATCCCCACGTGGGTTCCCTCTGTGGAATGAAGGCTATTATGCTAGGAAAGGCCAAGTAGAAGCCGTTAGAAACTGCCTCTACCTAGCAAAATAGTAACTAAAAGGAGCACTGCATTTCTGGAGGGATTGCTGAGATTAGTGCCACCATCAAAGACTCGAAGGATGCAGAGGTGGTGATTCCCACCATATCCTCATTCAACTCTCCTATTTGGTCTTTGCAGAAGACAGATGGAATTTAGAAGGTGACAGTGGATTATCATGAGCGTAGCCAAGTAGGGACTTCAGTTGCAGCTGCTGTTCCAGATGTAGTAGCATTGCTTCTGCAAACCAACCCACTTCCCCATAACTGGTATGCAGCTATGGATCTGGCATAGGCTTTTTTCATCATACCTGTTAATAACGACCACCTGAGACAGTTTTCTTTCAGTTGTCAAGGCCAGCAATGCACTTTCACGTCCTACCTCAGGGGCACAGCAGCTCTCAAACCCTATGCTGTGACAGGGGACACAGGGACCTTGGTCTCCTCTCCCTCCCACAAAACATCACACTGGTCTATTATATTCATGATATTGTGTTGATTTGATCTAGTGAGCAAGAAGTAGCAATCGCTTTCATCTTATTACCAAGGTATTTGCATGTCAGAGGGTGGGAGAGAAATCAACACCAATTCAGTGTTCTTCCACCTTAGTTGAAATTCTAGGCATCCAGTGGTGTGGGCAGGTAGACATATTCCTTCTAAGGTGAAGGACAGGCTGCTGTATCTGGCCCTTCCTTCAACCAAAAAAGAAGCACAACACCTTGTTGTCCTCTTAGATTTTGGAGGCAACATATTCCTCCTTTGGCTGTGCTGCTCTGATTCATTTACTGAGTGACCCAAAAATGTTCTATTTTTCAGTGGGGACTGGAACAAAAAGAGGCTTTGCTACAGGTCCAGGCTGCCAGGTAAGCTGCTGTGCCACTTGGGTCAAATGTTCCAGGAGGTCTAATGGTGCTGGAAGTTTCAGTGGCAAATAGAGAAGCTGTTGGAAGCCTTTGGCAGGCCCCTATGGGAGTTTCATAGCACAGACCCTTAGGAGTCTGGAGAAAGGCCTACTGTCCTCTGTGGGTAACTACTTTTTTCTTGAGAAACAACTTCTGGCTTTAGTGGAGACCAAATGCGTAAGCACAGACCACCTACTTACCATGACACCTGAGATTTGGCCAGGCTACGGGTGTCCAGTTGTTTGGTCAAGCAAGCACTGGCATGAGTGTTACTGTGAGGGAATTTCATGGGTTTAAATCATTAGTTGATTATTCCATGGCTGATTACATCTAAAACCAACAAAGGAGAATGCCTTCAACAAGGAGAGATGATGTTTGATCCCATCAGCTAAAGACATTGAAAGGAGAACTGATTCCGTCAGCAAACCCAGACTTTCCATATCTACTCCAAACACCCAGCTTCTCCTGGCAAATTCATCAAAACTTTCATCACAGTTCCCAACAGAATTCACTTACCAAGCCACCTGGTTGTAGGAACCAATTCCTATGATAAAACTCATAATATTTTCATTCACAACTATCCTGTCAGTTCTGTTTCTCTGGAGAACTCTGACTAATACTGTGTGAGTTCAGGGTTCTCTAGAGACACAGAACCCACAGAAGAGATCTACAAATAGTTGGTGTATAAAGAGGTCGCACCAACTGTGGGAACAGAAGAGTCCAGAATCTGCAGGGCAGGCAGTGAAGCTGGCAGCTCCAATGAAGTTCTCTCTGGATGAACTCCACAGAGACACTCACTGGCTGAAGAAGCAGTGAAAGAATCTCAATTCTCCCTAAAAGCCTTCAGTTGATTGGATTATCTAAGGGGGGAGGAACCTCTAAGGAGGTTCAACTTAAGAAAATTAATCAATGTAATAGATCACATTAGTAGAATGCAGAAAAAACAAATCTGATCATCTTAATTTATGGAGAAAAAGCACTATGCTTTGACAAAATCCAACTGTTTCATGATAAAAGCTTCCTTTACATGATAAAGGACATTTATGAAAAACCCATAGCTTATATCATACTCAATGATGAAAAATTGAAATCTTTCCTCCTAAAATCAGAAATGGGATAAGGATGCCTTCATTCACCACTGTAATTAAACATTGTACTGGCAATTCTAGCCAAAGCAACTAGGCCAGAAGAAGGAATAAAACTGAAAAGGAAGAAGTAAAACTATCCCTATTCATATCTATATCTATATCTATTCATAGTTATAAAAAATCCTAAAATAAAAATCTCCAGGAGACTATTAAGGCTAATAAAAAAATCAGCAAAGTTTCTGGATATGTGACCAATACACGAAAATCAGTTGTATTTCTGAACAGTAGTAATTACCAATCTAAAACAGAAACTAAGAGAACAATTCCAATTTCAATAGCATCCAAAATAACAAAATACATGAGAATAAATTAAACCAAGGAAATGCAAGGATTTTACCCTGTAAACTATAAAATATTGTTGAAAGAAATTAAAGAAGACCTAAATAAATGGAAAGACACCCATGTTGATGGGTCGGAATTCTTAATATTAAGATGGCAATGCTGCTCACAGCAATCGACAGATTCAGTGCGCTCTCTATCAAAATCCCAATGGCCCTCTTTTGCAGAAATGGAAAACTTCATCCTCAAATTTATATGGAATTGAAAGGGGCCCTGAATACTCCAAAATAAAACTGAAGAATAATAATAAAGACCAAAGATGGGGTACTTAAGCTTCCACACTTAAAAACATCCTACAAAGTTATAGTAATTGAAACAATGGCATTAGGACAGACATATAGAACAATGGCATAAACTTATACTTTGATGGTCAAGTGTTTTTCTACAAGACTGCCAGGAGTATTCAATGGGGGAAAGAGTAGTCTCCTAAGCAAAATGTGCGGGAAAAACTGGATATCTACATGCAAAAGAGTTAAGCTAGATCCATACTTCACATCATATAAAAAATTAACTCAAAATGAATCAAAGCCCTAAATGTAAGAGCTAAAACAGCAAAGCTAGTAGAAGAAAAACATGGAGGTACTTGGCAACCAATTCTTAGAAATGGGACCAAAAGCACAAGCAACAAAAGACAAAATAGATAAATTGTAACTTAACAAAATTAAAAACTTTTGTGTATCAAAGGACGCTATTAAAAAAAATAAAAAAAGAGAAAAGAAATTGAAAAAAATAACCTACAGAATGGGAGAAATTACTTGCCAGTCCTATATCTGAAATGGGTCTGGTATCCAGAACATATAAAGGACTATTACCATGCAAAAACAAAAGGAAAAAATAACCCGCTTAAAAATAGCCAAGACTCAAATACACATTTCTTCAAAGAAGATTTACAAATGGCCAAAAAGTATATGAAAGATGTTCATGTCATTGCCACTAGGGGAATACAAATCAAAACTACAATGAAGTGCCACTTTATACCCAGGGGCATTGCTATGACAAAAAAAATGATAAAAAATATGTAAAATAGCAATCATTTAAGAACATGTGGAGGATTCAGAACCCTGTTAATTGCTGGTGGGAATGTGAATTTGGGTAACTGATGTAGTAAACATATTTATAATTCCTCAAAAATTAAACATGAAATTACCATATGTGCTGGTCTGAAAGGATGTATGGACCCTAGAAAAGCCATGTTTTAATCAAAATCCTATTTCATAAAGGCAGAATAGTCCCTATTCAATAATGTATGTTTGAAACTGGTAATCAGATCATCTCCTTGGATGATGTGATTTAATCAAGAGCGGTTGTTAAACTGGATTAGGTGACGACATGTCTCCATCCATTTGGGTGGGTCTTGATAAATTCCTGGAGTCCTATAAAAGAGGAAACATTTTGGAGAATGAAGGAGATTCAAAGAGAGCAGAGCAGAAAGATATAGCCACGAGAAGCAGAGTCCACAAGCCAGCAACCTTCGGAGATGAAGGAAAATGCCTCCCGGGGAGCTTCATGAAACAGGAAGCCAGGAGAAGAAGCTAGCAGATGACGCCGTGCTCACCATGTGCCCTTCCAGATGAGAGAGGCACCCTGACCATGTTTGCCATGTGCCTTCTCACTTGAGAGAGAAACCCTGAACTTCATCAGCCTGCTTGAACCAAGGTATCTCCCTGGATGCCTTTGATTGAACATTTCTATAGAGTTGTTTTAATTGGGACATTTTCTCGGCCTTAGAACTGTAAACTTGCAACTTATTAAATTTCCCTTTTAAAAGGCATTCCATTCCTACTATATTGCGTTCTGGCAGCTTGCAAACTAGAACACCATATAACCCAGTTGTGATGGTGAGGCTCTGGGGTCAGCTCAGCCAGGTGATGTGCCCAGCTGCATGGTCAGGCGAGCCCTGGCCTGACTGTTGCTGCAAGGGTATTTGTGGCTGGCGGACAAACCGGAAGGCTGGTGTGTTAAGTCATCGGTCTGTCGCTTGCAACTGTGGCTGATCACATCTGCGAACAATAAAGATGTGTCTCCGACCAACAATATAATCCAATCAGTTGAAGACTTTTAAGGAAAAAGAGAGATTTTTTTCGCTGCTACTTCAGCCCCAAGCCTCCCTTGTAGACTTCATCCAGACCCTTCATTGGAGCCGCCTGCTTCACAGCCTGCCCTGAGGGTTCTGGACTCTTCCATTCCCACGGTTGGGTGAGACACCTTTATAAATCTCCTATTTGCAGATGTCTCCTATTGGTTATTCTTTTCTCTAGAGAACCCTGTCTAATATGCCAGCAGTTCCACTCCTCGGTATATAACCCAAAGAATTAAAAAGAGATACTCAAAGAAATAATTGTACAAGATTTTTCATAGCAGCATTATTTTATTCTCAATAGCTGAAATGTAGAGACAACCCAGATGTTGTTCAATGGATGAACAGATGAACAAAATGTGGTGAACCTCTACAGTGGCATAATATTAAGCCATAAAAAAGAATGAAGTGTTTTTTTTGTTTGTCTTTTCACATGGGTAGGCACTGGGAACCGAACCAGGGTCTCTGGCATGGCAGGCGAGAACTCTGGCCGCTGAGTCACTGTTGCACTGCCCAGAAATGAAGTTTTGATACAAAGTTAATGAACCTGAAAAACATTACACTAAGTGAAAGAAGTCAGACTCAAAAGATCACGTATTGATTTAGACCATTTCCATGAAATATCCATGCTAGGTAGATGCATAGCGACACAAGGTGGATTAGGGATTGTTGGGGCCTGGGTAGGTGTCAGCGGTGGTGGGAATGGGAAGTGGCTGCCTAGTGGGTGCAGGGTTTATTTGTGGATAATGAAAACATTTTAGAACTAGATAGAGGTGACAAAAGAACAACTAAACATACTAAATGCCACCCAACTGTACACTTTATATTGTTTAATTTTATGTTTTGTGAATTTCACCTCAATAGAAAATAAACTTACAAAATGCACTCTTTTCTAGGAAGTGATTTTTGCCTGAAAATGCTCTGGCTGGGCTGACTTGCATTGGGTAGGAGGTGGAGCAGGGGATCTCCCTTTTCCAGTGGCTGGTGAAGAGGTCACTGCTACTTGGAGATATATTGAGATGATGTACCCAAGCATGAAAATAACATGCCATCCTTCCACTCATGTGTGTGCTAAGACCTTATCCCCACTTGGCATTCCTTTTGGCATCATCCATCCCATCCCCATCTGTTAAAACACAAACAGAGCCAAGATTTCCTGGTCTGCTGTGCTCCAGTAACTAGGGCTGATGGGAAACCAGGGGAAGGCTGTCCGTTTTCATTAAGACTGAGCTAGGAATTCTCATCCCCTCAGCCTCCATCAGGAATGGAAGTGCATCTTGGGGCAGGAGGAAGCTATTCTTCACCAAAGTGTTCACCTTACCCACCATTCTGAACTCATGGCCTCAAGACTCTGAAGTCCCAGTTCCATTTCTGGGATAGGTGAAGTTTCTGTCCCTTGCTGTCAGTGGGGCCTAAGGTGGCTTTATGATGGCTGCGCAGCCCCACGAGCTCCAACCCTGGATTAAACCCATCCAGCATGACGGGGAGCAGGGAGAGGGACTGGTAAATTCAGGTTTCAAAGTATGGATTTTCTCATTTTTAAGTCTTCTGACTTTTGTCAATTTTTATTGTTTTCAAAAATGCAGTATTCTTAGAGACACGTGGAGGAAACTGAGATGTTAGTAGGTGTGCCAGTTTGAAGGTATTATGTAACCCTAGAAAAGCCATGTTTTAATCCTGATTTAATCTTGTGGGAGCAGCCTTTTGTTTCTTTTAATCCTGATTCAATACTGTAGGTTGGAAACTTTTTATTAGCTTATCTCCATGGAGCTGTGACACGCCCTATCAAGGGTGTGACTTTTGATTAGATGGAGATGTGACTCCACCTATTCCAGGTGGACCTTGATTAGTTCACTGGATTCCTTTAAAAGAGGAAACATTTTGGAGAGTCAGAAATGACAGAAGCTTCAGAACAGAGGTGACTAGGATGCTGGCACTTGGAGAACAGAGACACGGATGTTTGGAGATGCCTGGAGCCCAGCAGACGTCACCATGAGATATTAAACCAGAACCTGGAGAGCCAAGGGAAGCCAAGAGATGAGAGCCAGCCCCAGAGAGGCAAAGTGAGGAACCCCCGCAGGAACAGAGGCTGAAAGCAGCAGAGCCCAGGAACAAAGGACCAGCAGATGCCAGCCACGTGCCTTCCCAAGCTGACAGAGGGGTCCTGACCCACTGGCCTTTCTTGAATTACGCTGTCTATCCCTGGATGCCTTAATTTGGACAATTTTATAGACTTACAGCTGTAAACTTATTAAATTCCCCTTTTTAAAAGCTGTTCCAGTTCTGGTATATCGCATTCCAGTGGCCTGCAAGCTCACACAGTAGGTGAGCAACGCCACCTTCAAGCTCTGTCTTTATACCCGTCAGTAACAGCTGAAGGTAACCTCTTCTTTCTCCAAACCCCAGTTGCTGGGATATTCCCAACTTCCCAAAATGTGGCAAACAGAAGAAACTCCTCCCCTTTTAGAAAAAGAAAACATTTTGGCAAAATAAATGCTACTGTTTAAAAGAAACGAAGACTGTTCTTTCTAAGGATGTATAATGTGAGATCCGATTAGCTCCCCAAGTGTATGGAAGCATCTCATTGAGAGAAATTATGCTGCAAATAAGGGCTAGAATTGGAGTTTCTGGCTGGTGCGGGAGCACCTGTGGGCCGGAGCCCGAAGCAGGGAGAAGTTGACGGGTGCACTGCTGGTCCCGGCTAAGGACACCTTCCCAGGGGCCTAGAACTGGGTTGTCTCAGCCAGTTCCTTGTCATGCACCTGCACAGTTTTCTTGTCTTTTTTCCTGACCCTGATTGTGATCTGCCTATTGCTGTTTGGATCATTTAAGCCCTCAGAATCTTCTAGAAGGCTGACGGCTGCCATCCTCAGCCCTCTCCTTTGTTCGCAGAGTGGGGCTTGCTCATCCTTCAGGCATCCATGGGTGGCTGTCTTTTCCTGGCCTCTCCAGGGCTGGCCTCTGGTCTGTGATCTGGCCGATAATGGCTCGCTCTCCTGAGTGGCTGCAGGCCCTGGGCTCCCAGATGCCTCGCCGGGCATGGGGCTGCTCCGCCCTGGCTGCCCGGCCCTAATGTTTGTATCCTCTCCTCATTTCGGTGGGTGAACACAGGACTCAAATTTCAGGAAGTGTTTTTAAGTTACTCTGTGCAGAGCCTGTGCCTGTGCCTGGGGCATCTTGTTCCCTAGAGTCTCTGCTCGTGGCGTCTCCTAGGGTCTCTTCCCTGTGGGGTGGGCTGTCTCCAGTCCTGCCTCCCTCGCGCCATTTTCTCCTCCAAGGGCTGCCCGTGGCTCATTTTCTCCTAGTTGGTGGTAGGTTGTTGCCCTGTTTTCACCCTCCCCCATCTGAGGGCCCCTGGAAGTGAAGTGAGAGGGGCTTCACTGTCCTTCCTCACCCACAGGGACTGGGCTGGGGCTGAGCAGGCCAGGCCAGGCACCGAATGCTGTGTGAGCGCCTTTTCTGGCTGATCTGCTTGAGTGCTTTCTCCAAGGAGCTTTGCAGACACTTGTACGGAGTCAGGCTTGGAAAGATTGGGATATGAGAATAAATGGCGGAGAGGGGAAAGGAACCCCGGGGGTTGGGGCGTACTGGCCTCAAGCAGTGTTTTTCAGAACTGGCACTTCTGAGGCTGAAGAGAGCAGAGTGAGAGGAATTCACTCCATGGCTGTGCATCCACATTCCTGCCAACAAATATTCAGATGTATGCAAGGATTTCCAGCAGCGGGGATCAGATTTTTGTTTCAGTTGGGACTGTGTAATTGCACATTGTGAGGCAGAGAAAGATGGCTGTCGTCATGCTATCTGGGAAATGTGACGATCCTTTGGCCTATTTAGAGGCCATAAGGGGAGAAACATGAGCAGCCTTTTATTTTGTCAGCCCTGAAACATTCGCTGTTGATGAAGGCTGGAAAGAGCCGCTCTGTGGCAAGCGACACGCAGCGGCGCTGAGCTTTAGGGGCCTTGGAGGTGTCGAGGCCGAGAGCCGCTCCCACAGCACCTATGTCCAGGGCTGAGCTTCTATGTGGTTTTGCCATCATGGAAACACAGGCAATTGGGGGCTCAAGAAAATGCTATTTTTGAAAACAGAAGTGTCTGGATTCATTTCCAGGAAGCACTCTGAGCTGCATGATGTGGGAAGAAGGCTAGGGCTGTGGGTCCATCCTTGTTCTTCACTCTCCATCTGGGACGGCGGTGACGACTGTCACAGCCAGCGCACAATCATCGCTCAATTATGATCGGGTCTGTTTTCTTTTTTTTTAGGAGGGTCAAAGGTTTATCAATAAATTTTAGGAACTAAAACCACACTCAGATTCTCAAGGTTAGGAACCCGCAAATGTCCCCATCAAACTTATCCAGTTCCCAGCACTGTGTCCGGTGGCGGATGGGGATGGGAAGTCGGCAGCAGCTACTCTGCAGAGCTCTTCAATGCCTCCTAATGTGGATTTTTCATTTTCATCTAATTGTAAATTTATGTGGTCATAAATGTATGATCTCCACCACTCTGTGCTGTTGTTTTATAGTCATTATTGCTAATACTTTACAATAACACAAACAAGCTTTAGACACTGTGCTGGTTTGAATCTATTCTGTGCCCCAGAAAAGCCTGTGTTCTTTTGTGAGCGCCCCTGCGGGTAAGACCGATTGCAGGTGGGAATTTGCTCAGGCTGTTTCCATGGAGATGTGACCCAGCCCATTCCAGGTGGGCTTCCTCCCCTGCTGACTTTTATGAAAGGATAAAAGGCAGAGACATTCTGGAGGGCGTTCAGAGAAAGAAAACGCCCCATGAGAAGCCACAAGGACCCACAGGGGGTGAGAGAGCCATTTTGAAACCAGGCCCAGCAAATGTTGCCAGGCACCTTCCCACGTGACAAGAACAACAGATGCCAGCAGCCTTTCCTCAGAGAAGGTATCTCCCTCTTCATGCCTGACATTTTCATTGCCTTAGAACTATAATTGTGTAACCTAATAAATCCCCTTTGTAAAAGCCAACCCATTTCTGGCATATTGCATTGCATCAGCTCTAGCAAACTGAAATAGACATATTAAGTGCACTGTACCAAGGCAGTAGTGACCAAGTGTTGAAATCAGGATTCAAACACAGGATGATCGGGCTCTAAACTCCATTACACCTAATTATGTTATGCAGCATTATTGATAATTAATTCATTTCCAAAAATAATCAAAATAGACAAGCTAATCAGGAATTATCCTTCCAATATGCCTTTAATCCTATACAGCGGGTTTCTTAGGCTTTCCTGGGTATGACTCTGTGGCCTGACATTCCAAGATGGGTGCCGAGGGGTGCCGAGATCTTTAGGGTTATGGGTGCCTCAGCAATATGTGCTACGGAGGCTTCCTAAAATGGGTGTTTTCAAGTTGAAGCATCACAGGCAGCAAAAGTGTCTGGCACATCCCACATAACCCCACCACATTCCCCAGAGTGTGGAAGGAGAATGGGTGAGATCGCTCAGCTTGCCTGTTACCTGTAAATGACAAGAGGCCCAGCGCCAGAGGCCTGTCTGTCAGGGTTGAGAGGTGGGTGATATGGAGGAAGTCGGGGTAACAGGCATAGCCTTGAGCCAGCAGAGTCCTTGCAGGCAGAACCCAGTTTGTAAGGAAGCGCCTCTGATCTGTAGGTGGCTATGTCCTAACTGTCATCCAGGGATGGGGACGATGGGAGGCGCAATGGGGCCCTGCAGGCGGAGAATGGCTGATGTCCTCCATGCCAACCAGAGAGGGCACAGGGAAATAAAGGTCTCTGCTAAGGGCGACCATACAGGCCATTACAAATGCACGTATTGTTAGAGTGTGTTGCTTGTTATGCAACTCTGGTTCTTAATTTCTACTGGTGTTAAAATGCAAATGCTTAAAAGTAATCATAAATCCATGGTTTTGGACATACAATGTACAGAGATATATATGGTAACAAATATAAAAAGAGGGTGAGGGGACAAAGAGGTATAGGAAAGCATATGTGTAGGCTACTGAAGTTAAGTTGGTATCAAGTGAAATATGATTGTTATATGTCTAG
The DNA here is from genome assembly GCA_004026745.1 of Myrmecophaga tridactyla. NCBI lineage: Eukaryota > Metazoa > Chordata > Mammalia > Pilosa > Myrmecophagidae > Myrmecophaga > Myrmecophaga tridactyla. The sequence continues at coordinate 27,459 of PVIY010020885.1, forward strand.
ATTGTTAAATTTTAACCCTATGGTAACTAGAAGAAAGATAGATGAAAATATATCCAGCTAGAAAAGGGAAGCCACTCAATATGGTAGGTAGAAGGCAAAAAAAAAAATCAAATAACTAAAATAACTATAAAAGTGGACATAAAAGGAAGAATTGAGGGACAAGAAATGGTTTTGTCTCTCAAGTCATACTTACAGAGTCTAAATAGCATACATACATACAAAAGCTAAATAGCAAAAGGATAGAAGAAAGTCCTTCATTATCAGTAGTGACTTTAAATGTAAATTAAACAATCCAGTCAAAAGGTAGAGATTGGCAGAATGGGTTAAAGCCCATGACGCAATCATAAGTGCTCTGCAGGAGACTCCCCTTCAGTTCAAAGATGCAAGTAGGTTCAAAGTAAAAGGATGGAGAAAGTACACCATGCAAGCAATAACCAAAAGACAGCTGGGGTAGCCATAGTAATATCAGGTAAAATAAACTTTAAGTCAAAAACAGTTATGCGGGACAAAGACAGTCAGTATACACTGATAAAGGGGATAATTCAATAAGAAGATGTAACAGTTATGTATTTACATAACAGCAGAGCCCCCAAATATATTAAGCAAACACTAACGGATTTGAAGGGAAAACTTGATGGTTCTACCTTAATAGTAGGAGAGTTTATACATCACTTTCATTAATGGATAGAAAATCTAGTCACAAAGGTCAATAAGAAATAAATCTGAATGATACTCTAAACCAACTAAACCGAACAGACGTGGATAGAAGACTTCACCCAACAACAACAGAATACACAATCTTCTTTTCTTAATGTTTTCTTTTATTGTGAAAAATAACATACATAAAAAAAAGCAATAAATTTCCGAGTACATTTGTTTTTTCTTTTGCATGGGCAGGCACCGGGAATCAAACCTAGGTCTCTGGCATGGCAGGCGAGAACTCTACCCACCGAGCCATCGTTGATCCACCCTACAAGTACATTTTAACAAGCAGTTATACCACAAATTTTAAAGTTTGGTATGGGTTATAGTTCCATGATTTTTTCCTTCTAGCAGCTCCAAGACATATCAACATATTGATCTAGCAGTCATATTCATTTGTTAAATCCTATTTTCTCTATTATACTCTTCCTTCTCTATTCTTTTCTCTTTTTTGTGAAAAATAACAAATATACAAAAAAATCAATAAATTTCAAAGCACAGTGCAACAATTAGTTGTAGAACAGATATCAGAATTCAGTATGGGCTACAATTCCACAATTTTAAGTTTTTATTTCTAGCTGCTCTAAGGTACTGGAGACTAAAAGAAATATCACTTATTGATTCAGCACTCATACTCATTTGTTAAACCCAACCTTCTCTGTATAACTCCACCACTACTTTTGATCTTTCTATCCCACTCTTTAAGGGTATTTGGGCTATGGCCATTCTAACTTTTTCATGTTGGAAGGGACTGTCAATAATACGGGATAAGGGGATGAAACAAATTGATGTTCTGAAGAGGCTGGGCCCTCTGCATTTCAGGATTTATCTGGTCCAGGGACCCATCTGGGGGTTGTAAGTTACTGGAAAGTTACCCTAGTGCATGGAAACTTTGTAGAATCTTATATATTGCCCTAGGTGTTCTTTAGGATTGGCTGGAATCATCCTGGTTGGGGTTTGGCAAGTTATGATAGGTAGTAATGTCTAACTGAAGTTTGCATAAGAGCGACCTCAAGAGTAGCCTCTTGACTCTATGGGGACTCTCTCACCCACTGATACCTTATTTGTTACATGTCTTTCCCCCCTTCTGGTCAGGATGACATTGTTGTACATGATCTTCTTGAGTGAACATGTATCATTCTCCAAGATAGACAGTATGTTAGGTCACAAAACAATTGTCAATAAATTGAGAATATTGAGATCATGCAATATATCTTCTCCAACTAAAATGGATTGAAGCTAAAATCAATAACAGAGGGAGAACTTGCAAATTCACAAATACATGGAAATTGAACAGCAAACTCTTAAACAACCAATGGGTTAAAGAGGAAATCAGAAACAAAATTAGGATATATCTTGAGGTGAATGGAAATGAAAATACAACATAACAAAACTTATGGGACACAGGGAAGGCAGTGCTGAGAGGGAAATTTATAGCTTTAAATGCTTCCATTAAAAAAGAAGAAAGACTTCCAATCAGAGACATAACCTCAAAAGTGGAAGAATTAGAAAGAAGAGCAAACTAAACCCAAAGTGAGCAGAAAAGAGGGAATAACAAAGGGTAGAGAAGAGAAAAATGAAAGAGAGGAAAAAAACAAAAGAAAGAATTGACAAAACCAAGAGTTGGTTCTTTGAAAAGGTTAGTAAAATTGACAAACCTGTAGCTAGGCTGACAAAGAAAATGAGAGAGGATACAAATAATAAAAATAAGAAATGGAAAAGAGGGTATTGCTACTGACATTGCCGAAATAAAAGGACTACAAGAGGATACTATGAACAACTGTATAACAATAAGTTAGATGACCTAGATGACATGAAACATTCATGGAAATTCACAAACTACCTGTATTAAATCAAGGAGAAATAGATGAGCTCAACACACCAATTTCTAATAGAGATTGAATCAGTAATCAAAAATACACCAACAAAGAAAAGTTCAGCACCAGATGGCTTCCCAGGGGAATACTATCAATCATTCCAAGAAAAATTTGCTCCAATTCTGCTCCAACTCTCCCAAAAAATTGAAGAGGAAGAACATTCCCTAATTCATTTTATGAATCCAAAATTGCTCTAATTCTAAAGCCAGATAAAGATACCACAAGAAAACAAAACTACAGACCAATATCTCTTATGAATATAGATGGAAAAATCCTCAACCAAATGCTAGCAAAAAAAAAAATGCTAGGAAAAAAAGGTGATCATTTCAGTTAATGTGAAGAGTCATTTGACAAAATCCAGCACCCTCCTTAATAAAAACACTTACAGCACCAGGATTAGAAGGAAACATCTTCAAGATGATAAAGGGCATATACAGAAAGCCCTCGGCTAATATCCTACTTAATGGTGAAAGGCTGAAACGTTCCCCTCTAAGACCAGGAACAAGAAGGATGTGCACTGTCACACTGTTATTCAACATTGTACTGGAAGTTCTTGCCAAGGTAATTTGGCAAGAAAAATCAACAAAGGACATCCAAATTGGAAAGGAAGAAGTAATACTTTCCCTATTTGTAGATGACATGATCTTATATACAGAAAATCTTGCAAAACCACAACAAAGCTCCTAGAGCTAATAAATGAGTTCAGCAAAGTGGTAGAAGGCCAACACACCAAAGTCAGTAGTGTTTCTGTACACAGTCGATGAACAGTTGGAGGAAGAAATCAAGGAAAACATTCCATTCACAATAACAGCAAGAAGACAAATATCTAGGAGTAAATCTAACCAAGGATGTAAAGGACTTGTACATAAAAAACTACAAAATATTGGTAAAAGAAATCAAAGAAGACCTAAATGAATGGAAAAACATTCGATTCATGGATTGGAAGACTAAATATTGTTAATATGTCAACATTACCCCAAACAATTTATAGATTCAATGCAATCCCCGCCCCCCCAAATTCCAACAATCTTCTTTGGAGGAAAGGAAAAACCAATGATCAAATTTATATTAAAGAGTAAGGGGCCCAGAAGAGCAAAAGCCATCTTGAAAAATGAATGAAATTAGAGGACCCACCCTTCCTGATCTTAAAAGTTGTTACAAGCCTTAGTAAACAAAACAGCATGGTGCTGGCACAAGGACAGCCAATGAAGTAGAACTGAGAGCTCAGAACTAACCCTCACATTTATGGACAACTGATTCTGGACAAGGAGGCAAAGACCACTCCATAAAGAACAGTCTCTTCAACAAATGGTGCTAGGAAAACTCAATCTCCATTTGGAAAAAAAAAAAAAAAAAAGGAGGACCCCTACCTCATGTCTTATACAAAAATTGACTCAAAATGAATTTAAAAAGCTAAATATAAGCACCAGAAATAACAATCCCCTAGAAGAAAATGTGGGGAGGCATCTTCAGGGACTTACATTAGGCAATGGTTTCTTAGACTTTGCACCCAAAGGATGAGCAACAATAAGAAAAATAGGTAAGTGGGGCCTTATCAAAATTAAAAACTTTGGCATCTCAAAAGACTTTACTATGAAAGTAAAACAACAAGCTACACAATGGGAGAAAGTATTTGGAAATTTCACACCCAATAAAGATTTAATAACCAGAATATATGAAGAAATTCTTCAGTTTAAAAGCAAAAAGACAAAAATTCAATTTAGAAATGGGCAAGTCTTCAATAGACATTTCTTCAAAGAAGGTATACAAATGGCCAGAAAGTACATGAAAAGATGCTCAGCATTATTAGCCATCAGGGAAATGCAAATCAAAACCACAATGAGATGCCATTTCACACTCACTAGAATGTGTGCTATTAAAGAAGTGGAAAATAACGTGTGTTGGAGAGGATGTACAGGGTTCCTATTTGGAATGATGGACAGATTTTTGTAATGGATGGTGGTAATGGTATCACAACATTGTGAAAATAATTGATAGCACTGAAATATATTTCTGAATGTGGTTAAAAGGAGAAATGTTAAGTTGTATATATGATAACAAAAATTTTTAAAAAGTCCATGGGACTCTCCATGAATTAGCAGGATTGGAACACTCAGGAATTTGGGTTCAGTCAGTTGGTAATGGCAATCTTACCTACCAACTTTTCGGCTCTTTTTGACCAGGATAGATGTAAATTAGGAAAAATGTCTTTATGCTCTACATCCAGTCTGAGAGGACTTGCTCATAAAAAGCACTTAGATCATAATTGTAATTCTTTTCTTTTTTTCATAAAATGAGCATTAATGATTGCACATTCCCTCTATCATCTGAATTTATGTAAGAGACATAGCTTGCTTAAAATACATATATATAAGTATGCTGAATGAAGCTGAATGTGAGAATGATAGAGGGAGGAGGGCTGGGGGCACATATGAAACCAGAAGGAAAGATAGACGATAAAGACTGAGATGGTATAACCTAGGAATGCCTGGAGTGGATAATGATAGTGACTAAATGTATAAAATAAAAAATGTTTTTGCATGAGGAAGAACAAAGGAATGTCAATATTTCAGGGTGTTGAAAATAGATGGTCATTCATATTTTAAAACTTCAACTTCTGTGTGAGACTAAAGCTAGAAATGTTTATTTGGTACAAAATTTATATTTTGATTAGTGCATTTCCTAATATAACTTATGTGGACCCCTTAATTGAACACCATAAGTACATGGAACCTTGAAGAAGGTATGAGATTTTGTAGGTTTGTCCAATGTGATGTCCCAATAAATACCAGAGGAATTTGAACAGTGAATAAAGAAGTATTTGTAACATTCCCTTGGGGGAATGGGGAGAAAGGGGGGAAATCCAACTTCCCCATTTGGAGAATCCCTAATATTCTCACAAGCAGTGGGGACAATCAAATCAATAGGCCGAGTACTCAATCTTGGGGTTTGTTCCTACGAAATCCCCTCAAAGGATTTAATATTAATATTAGGCCTAAGAGTCACCCCCAGAGAACCTCTTTTGTCGCTCAGATGTGGCCTCTCTCCCTCAGCCAACAAGGCAAGCACTCACCACCCTCCCCCTGTCTACATGGGACATGACTCCCAGAGGTGTGGATCTCCCTGGCAACGTGGGACAGAAATCCTAGAATGAGTTGGAACTTGGCATCAAGGGATTGAGAAAACCTTCTCGACGGAAAGGGGGAAGAGAGAAATGAGACAAAATGAAGTGTCAGTGGCTGAGAGATTTCAAACAGAGTCGAGAGTTATCCTGGAGGTTATTCTTATGCATTATATAGATATCCCCTTTTTAGTTTATGGTGTATTAAAGTCGGTAGAGGGAAGTGCCTGAAGCTGCAGAGCTGTGTTCCAGGAGCCATGTTTCTTGAAGACGACTGTATAATGATATAGCTTTTGCAATGTGACTGTGTGATTGTGAAAACCCTGTGTCTGATGCTTCTTTTATCTACGGTATGGACAGATGAGTAGAACATATGGATAAAAAATAAACAAATAATGGGGGAACCAAGGTTAAAATAAATTGAGTAGATTGAAATACTAGTGGTCAATGAAAGGAAGTGGTAAGGGGTATGGCATGTATGAGTTTTTTCTTTTTTCTTTCTTTCGCTGGAGAGATGCAAATGTTCAACAAAATGATCATGGTGATGACTACACAGCTATGTGATGATATTGTGAGCCATTGATTGTAAAAACATGTCAAGAATGTTTGTATGTTAAGAACGTTTATATGTCTGTTTGTTGTTTATAATAAAAATATTTTTAAAATACACACACACATATATAGTTATATTTTCTTAGATGCATGGATGTTTGCAACCATTACTTTCGAAGAGATTATTACTGTGTAGTCTCCCTGTCTTACAGTACGTTTTCATGAAGACTGTCGTATACCAGAGGTTTTGGATTATGGAAGTGATAACTAGTTTTAACTGCCTGTATATGCCAGAGATTTGTGTATTAATTAAAAAGACAAACAAACAACAGAAATAAACTATGAATAAAATGGGAGAAAATTCACGGAATCCTAAGTTAAGCAATGGAATATAGTTAATAATAAAATTATAAAAAATGTGCTTTAATCAGTTGTAACAAATGTTCCACACCAATGCAGGGTGTAAATAATAGGGTGGTGTATAGGAATCCTGTATTTTAAGCACGATTATTCTGTAAACCCACAACTTGTCTGTTAAAAAAATAAAAATAAGAGTTAGAAACACAAAGGGTCAAACATTGTTTGATCCCACTTATAGGAGAAGGTTTGAATATGCAAACCCATAGAGACTCCAGGGGTGGGAGCAGGGGAATGGAAGTCAGTGTATAAAAGGTGTAGAGTTTCCATCTGGGGTTGGGGAAGGGTCTGGTTTGTATGGTGGTGAGTGCAGGGCAGCACTACAAAGGTGATTAATCTGCTGGAATGGCAGGCTTGGGAGTGTTTGGCGTTGGATGTTTGCTTTACATATTCCCACAATTTAAAAAACAGCAACTAAAGATACAGTGACAATGAAGTCATTACATGATCCTGGGCAGCATTAAATAATGGAGGCAAAAAGGCTGAAATGGACATTATTGAGACATATGAAAACATTTGAATGTAGTCTCTGGGCTTTATATCAATGTTAACTTTTTCTTCAGGTGGTTACATAAGTGAATACATTTGTTCTTAGGAAATAAATGTGCATTGAAGATTGTATTCAAAGAGTGTGATATAATAACCTACTTTCAAATGCTCATAAAACAGAGATAGATTCCTTGTCACATACAACAACTGTTAAAGAAATTGAAAAAGAGATCAGGCTTCAATTAGAGATAAGAATTGGGACTAAGGTAAATCAGAACACAGGGATAAGGAAGACATTGTCTGTATTTTAGAACTTCACTTACTCTATGAGAACAAAGGAAAAGAGGTTTATTTTGTCCCGAACCTGAATTTTCTCAACCTGTGTGGATAGATCATTTAAACAATCCAAACACAGGGAGCCCAGACTGGGAATGAAGGCCTTTAATCCTGTATAGCTTAATGTAATGCCTGGATACATCCCAGAGTTTGATGGCCAGATAATTAAAAGTATTAGCAAAGTCCCTTGAGGGATGAGAGAAAAAAATAGATTGATAAGTAGAGAGATAGACAGATCAGCAGATATGGCAGAAAGTTAAAATTGGTGTATCTGGGTACATGGCAAGGTATGCAGAAATTCTCTCCTTAGGTTTCTGTTATTTTTCAACTTTGATGTATATTTGAAATTATTTCAAAATAAAAAGTTAAATAAGCCAAGGAACAATCCAAAGCAGGGACCTAACTCTCTTCAATTCTATAACGGCTGAGAAAACGTGAGGAAGGTGCAGAAGAAAAGTTTGAGGGTGACAGAGACTGGTGCATGACATTTAAGGAAATAAACCATCTCCCAAACATCAAAGTGCAGGGGGAGGCGGCAGAGGCTGGGAGAAGGCAGAGGCAGGTAACCCAGACGATTTAGCCCGGGTTGTTGCTGAATGTGGCCGCACAAGCAACAGATTTTCATTGTAGACAAATAGGCTTTTATTTGAAAAGGATGCCGTTTGGACTTTCATAGCTAGAGAAAAGTCAATTGATGGCTTCAAACTTCAAAGGACAGACTGTGTCTCATAAGGGCTGGCGCGGCTCGTGTCTTTAAGAGGCCCATTTTGAAAGGGTTAGTTATTTGAAGCTAGAGAGAAAGGGTTAGTTATTTGAAGCTAGAGAATGTAATCTGTCTGTTTACTAAACTGATGACAGATAAATTACAGAAAAGTGCACTGTGCTGAAGCGCATGGCGAGCATCTTTCATAGCGATGCACGGTGCACACTGAACCTAACTACGGCTGTGTACTAATCCCCTTGTGACTGAACAGCAACAATCCTGGCTATTTTCCAAGCTTGGCCTGCGTCATGGAGAGTAATTGTGAGTTCCCATTCTAAAGCACAAGGGTGCTGTGAACCTTATTCACGGACACCCTTACACTCGTACTTTAAGATCATTGCCTTGGAATCATATTCTAGTCGGCATTTCTTTGGATAAAATGTGTGCAAACAGAAAAGAATTACCATGTTTCTGGTGGCGGGACGCGCTTGGGCGCATTTCCACGGCTTGTGCGCCAAGCTCGCCGCGCCACTCCTGACGTGGATGCGGACGAGCGCGCCCTAACCCGCCTTTTCTGGCCCACGGCGCCTCAGCCACGAGGACGCATGGGTCCTGAGCCCCGCAGAGGGCGGCGCCCCGGGAGGACGAGAGTGTCCGGGCCGGTGGCCCTGGGGCCCTGGGGCGCTCGCAGCTCCGGGCAGCTCGGGCTGTGGCACCCGAGGGAAAAAGCGCCCTGGGCGCGGCCAGACTGATCTCGGCGCCTTGCCAGGGCTTCTCCCAGGACTTTTTTTTTAAATGACCATCAGAGAATCTTCACTTTTGTTCATGGGTGTTTCTTTCTTCACTTTCTTATACATTATTTTAGCAAGACTTATTTTGTCCAAAAGAGCCATGCATTGAGCAGTTTTATGGGTCTAAATCGTGGCATGCTGTAGGAAATTTTACATATCTGGGATGGTTACTGGGGTGAAATACTGGTTACGGTTCAGAAAGAAAAGGTGAAGCAACATTTTGGTACAAGGGAACCTCAATAATAAAATAATAACCTCCTCAGTAAGAAGACTTGGATTTATCACCAGAAACCATAGAGGCGGGATGGCACTGGGATAGCGGATTCAAAGTGCTGAAATAAAAGTCAAATTACATATCTGAAAAAAATTGTCTTTTAAATGTCAGGAAGAGATTAAGACGTTCCCAAACAAACAGGAGTTGAGGAACTTTGTCACCACTTGATCAGCCCTACAACAGTTGCTAAACGGAGTCCTGCAGGTTGAAAGGCAAGGTCACTAGACAAGAGATCAAAGCCACGTGAAGAAATGAGGCTCTCCAGTAAGGGTAAGGGCATCGGTAAATAAAATGTCAGGACTATTTTATTTCCAATTTGTAAACTTTTTTAGTTCTCACAGGACCTAAAAATAAAATGAACAAGATGCAATTTTAAATCAGTGTTTATAGAATCATAACATATAAACATTATTTTTTGACAAGAATGTATAAAGGTAGACTTTGTGGATGGATACAGGAGCATAGTTTGTACAATCCATTGAAGTTAAGTCTGTATCTAAGCAAATGAGAATGTCATTGATTTAGGGTGTTGTGCAGGGTTTTGACTGTATCCAAAAAAGGCCATGTTCGTCTTCTTTTTTATTTTTTAAACTTTTTTTATTGTATAGTATAACATATATTCAAAGCAAAGAAATAAAAAAGCAATAGTTTTCAAAGCCTTCTTCCACAAGTGGTTACAGGACAGATCCCAGAGTTTGTCACGGGCGACCATATGATCCTCTCATACATTTCTTTCTAGCTGCTCCAGGATGTGGGAGGCTAGAGAGCTTTGATCACAATCGACTTTTTTCCCTTCTCTTTTTGTGAAAAATAACATATATACAAAAAAGCTATACATTTCAAAGCACAGCATCACAATTAGTTGTAGAACATATTTCAGAGTTTGACATGGGTTACAATTTTACAATGTTAGGTTTTTACTTCTAGCTGCTCTAAAATACTGGAGACTACAACAGATATCAATTTAATGATTCAGCATTCATATTCATTTGTTAAATCCTATCTTCATTGTATAACTCCACCATCACCTTTGATCTTTCTGTACCTCTCTTTAGGGTTGTTTGGGCTGTGGCAATGATAAATTTTTGATATTGGAAGGGTCTGTCACTAATATGGGGTAGGAAGATGAACTAGCTGATGTTCTGGAGATGCCGGGCTAGGTTTCAGGACTTATCTGGACTAGGGACCCATCTGGAAGTTGTAGGTTTTTGGAAAGTTATTCTTTCCAGAAAAGGGTCTGGAATCCTTGTGGAATCTTATATATTGCCCTAGGTGTTTTTTAGGATTGGCCAGAATGGCCCTGGTTGGGGTTTGTCAGGTTATGATAGGTAGCAAGGTCTAACTGAAGCTTGCATAAGAGTGACCTCTTAGAGTAGCCTCTCAAATCTGTTTTAACTCTCTGCCACTGATACTTATTAATTGCACTTCTTTTCCCCCTTTCGGTCAGGATGGAATTGTTGATCCCATGGTGTCAGGTCTGAATTCATCCCTGGGAGTCCTCTCCCATTTCCATCCCTGGATGTCATATCCAAGGCCATGCTCTTTTAATCCATTCTTGTGGGTAGGACCTTTTGGTTAGGCTATTTCAATTAAGAGGTGACCCAGCCCATTCAGGGTGGGTCTTAATTCTTTACTGGAGTCCTTTGTGAGAGGATAAAAGGGAGAAACACCCAAAGAGAGCTTACAGACAGAGAAATGCCACAAAGATCCTGAGAGAGAACCCATAAATGCTCAGAGAGAGAGCCACTGGAATCAGAAGTTGAAGGTAAGGAAACCCAGGAGAAAAAAAGACCAGCAGACATCACTATGTGCCTTCCCATGTGACAGAGGAATACTGGATGCCAAGAGCCTTTCTTCAGAGAAGGTATCTTCCTTTTATTGCCTTAATTTGGACATTTTCATGGCCTAAGAACCATAAATTTGTAAACTAATAAACCTTATTGTAAAAGCCAACCCATTTCTGATATATTGCATTCTGGCAGCTTTAGCAAACTGAAACAGATATTAAATTCAAGCCATATGGCAACTAAAAGAAAACATGAGACAATGAGTAAACTCATAGAGACAAAACTTAGAGTGTAGATTGCTAGGAGTGGGGGGAGATGGGCAGAAAGACTGGGTGGCTTGATACAATGTGGGTGTAGAATATCTCTTTTGGCTGATGGAGGTTTAGTAATGGAAGGTGGTGAGGGCAATGTAACATTTTAAATACAAGTATCACCACTGAATGGGATGCTCAGGAGTGGTTGAGATGGGAAAGTTGATGTTGTATATATGTTCCCACAATTTTTTAAAAATCGAGCTACTAAAGAGACAATGACAATTGAATGTAATACCTGACCTGGATGGGAACTATCAAAGGAGGGGAAAAGGCTCAAAAAGACATCACTGGGGGTGTGTGACGGTGGCAGAAACTGGGGCTAAGTGGCAGAAAAAATTAAAAAAAGACATCAGTGGGATATATGAAAAAACAGAACATAGATTGAAAGCTTTATATCTATGCTAAATTTTAAAAATTTCTTGAAGTTGATCAATGCCCAGAATTTTTTTTTGCCTAGACTGAAAAGTAATTTTGATATATAAGGATGATTTATCAATATCAATTACTTGTACCCATGTAATCATTGTAGTTTGGCCATGACTTCTGGTTCCATCTTGTTGTATTTAAAATGCTACAAATGTTTGGCGTGAAAATGATTGCTTACTTGTATGAGTCAGAAAGAGATCCTTTTATATGTTTACAGGGATGGAAATCAAAATAATATTTCAGAGCTGGTTAGAACTCAAAGGAATGCAATCACTATAATGTAGAAGGGTCAACCATACACAGAACAAAAATCACACGTTGGAATTAAACTTCATTGATATTATGGATATTACATAAACTGCATTTTAAAGTAAAACATAATTTAAATACAATAATATAATCAAATTAGAACATTTTGAAACAGACTAATCAAAAGAAAGAAAGCAAATTTATTGTTCTCCTTTAAATACTTGCTTGCAGCATTCACTCTCTTGCAAGTAAATGAAGTTTCAAGGGAACTGTACTTAGAACTCCTGTGATCTTACTTTTTTTTCAGTAAACATTATATTGAAAAATCTTGAAAGTACACACTTTAAGAACTTTCTAAGGTCCCACTAAGACTGCAAAATGATTTAAAAACTTCTCTAGTTTGAATTATTGAGTTTGTTGCCAACTTTTTGCTCTAGTAATATTTATGTGACTATCTTTTAACATGGTGTTTTAGTGAAGTCTGATTTACACTTTAAGGTTGATTTCTAGAAGAGGAATTAAACTGAGCAAAAGGATATGGATGTTTTAAAGACTTTGTTTACATATTACTAAGCAGCTTTTCGGTATGATTGTGAAATGTCACAATTCTAGGGATAGTGTATGGCATTGCCCACTTAACACTTAGATATTTTGCTTTTGATAGAAAGGATTTATAAATTGGAGGTTTTTAGTGTTCTACATAATTGTCTTGTTCACTGTGATCTCTACGTAAAGAAATGAAGTTAAATTATTTTTCATGGTTAGCTCAAGGTCAAGCATTTATTTATATTTATTTTAGCCATATAAAAGAAATGAAAAGTGACTGTAAAAGTCTTGTTTCTTATATTTGCAGTAAGAATAGTTCTCCATGAGGAAATGGGAATTGAGACACCTCTCCAGAAGGTACTACTATTGACATTCTAATGAGGAAATCCATAAAAGTTAGGCCCAGTCCCAAATTGTCAAGCAGAATATCAATTAGCCAAAATCACAGTATTTGAAATGTCTCAAAATGTACAAAAAGCAAACATCCGTGATATCTATAAATCAACTTCCAAAAGGTAGCCATGTCACTCAAAAATCTCCAATAGATTCCCCTGTCTGAAGGAAGGCAGGGCATCGGAAGCCTCATGTCTATGTGTCTTACATACCTGGCTGCACTGGTAGACATGAATGGGGGTGTCTGTAGTAGGGCAGCGTCCAGTTTCCCAGGGCCCTTCTCCTCATGTGCTCTAATGGCACGCTGGAATCCCAGTGAACCACACTTTTCTCTTGGGTAAGTTGATTTTTATCATTTAAAGGAACAAATACAATAGAAAAAAATAAAATTCAAATACTGTTCATGAGTAATGCAAAATCTTTTCCAGTATTTTTTAGCAAAACTAAATACATAATAAGAAATAATTTACAGGAATGATCCATATCATGGTCAGGTTCATGTGTCAACTTGGCCAGGTGGTGGTACCTGTTTGTCTGGTTGGGCAAGTGCTGGCCTGTCTGTTGCGATGAGGACATTTCATAGAATTAAATCATGATCACGTCAGCTCCATCCACAGCTGATTCCATTTGTAATCAGCCAAAGAGAGTGTCTTCTGCAATGAGTGATGCTTAATCTAATCACCGGAAGCCTTTTAAGGAGGATTCAGAAGAGACAGGCTCTCTTCCTGCTTTGTCCAGTGAGCCTCTCCTGTGGGGTTCGTCTAGACCCTCCATCAGAGTCGACAGCTTCACAGCCTGCCCTGAAGGTTTTGGACTTTATGTTCCCATTGCATGAGACACTTTTATAAATTTTATATTTATGAATATTTCCTGTAGATTCTGTTTCTCTAGAGAACCCAAACTAATACAATCCACTTTTCAGTCTGGGAAGAAAACCAGACTTCATGATAAAGAGAAGTCACAGCTTTTTCCACGTTCACCTCTTCAGGAAGGAGTACAATGGAATATGGCACATAGGGAATATATTTCTTTTCTTACAATCTAAGGATGCTTTTCAAAACTGTTTTTCATGGATGCAAACATGAAAAAGCAGCAACAGCCACCATCAACAGTCCTGTTAGGATACCATGAATGAGCTGCAAAGGAGCTGCGAGACCATGGGAGATCTCAGGTAAGTATACTTTAGGCTAAAACTTAGAGAACATAAGTAGCCAATGATCGTTGTGATAGTATTCAGATCATCATTTCATTAACTAACAATTATATGTCACATTGCACCTTTTAGCTTACATCCTTCATGGCACATACCTCATCATTGTCCAGTTCTGAGAAATAAACTGGTGTATCTTTCTTCTTGTGCTGTAGGACCGAGCATACAAGAAGATAGAGGGACTGAAGAGAGAGACAGCTTATTATACCTATAATACTGACACAAGATATACTAATGAGATATATGGGAGGTGACGTATAAGATGCTATCAGAGTATATTTATACCATTTTACCTTTTGTATTTTATGTGTCATATCTAATTTTCCTTCTTTCTACACTCTTCTCCACACCTCTCTCTTCTGTCTTTTCATATCTGTCTCTAGTGCTCCTTTTAGTATTTCTTGCAGAGCTGGTCTCTTGGTCACAAATTCTCAGTGACTTTTTGTCTGAAAATGTTTTAATTTCTCCCTCATTTTTGAAGGACAATTTTGCTGGGTATAGGATTCCTGGTTGGCAATTTTTCTCTTTTAGTATTTTAAATATATCATCCCACTGTCTTCTCGCCTCCATGGTTTCTGCTGAGAAATCTACACATAGTCTTATTGGGTTTCCCTTGTATGTGATGGATTGCTTTTCTCTTGCTGCTTTCAAGATCCTCTCTTTCTCTTTGACCTCTGACATTCTGACTAGTAAGTGTCTTGGAGAAAGTCTATTTGGATCTAGTCTCTTTGGGGTACGCTGTACTTCTTGGATCTGTAATTTTAGGTCTTTTATAAGAGTTGGGAAATTTTCAGTGATAATTTCTTCCATTAGCTTTTCTCCTCCTTTTCCCTTCTCTTCTCCTTCTGGGACACCCACAACACGTATATTTGTGCGCTTCATATTATCCTTCAATTCCCTGAGTCCCTGCTCATATTTTTCCATTCTTTTCCCTATAGTTTCTGTTTCTTTTTGGATTTCAGTAGTTCCATCCTCCAGTTCACTAATCCTAACCTCTGTCTCTTGAAATCTAC
>PVIY010020886.1:0-43301 GCA_004026745.1 Myrmecophaga tridactyla
AAAAAGACATCAGAAAAAGGAATAAAACGATAATAGAGAAAAAAAGATTATACATACCATACCCCTTACCCCTTGCTTTCATTTATCACTAGCATTTCAAACTAAATTTATTTTAACATTTATTCCCCCTATTATTTATTTTTATTCCATATGTTCTACTCTTTTGTTGATATAGTAGCTGAAAGGAGCATCAGACACATGGTTTTCACATTCACAGAGTCTCATTGTGAAAGGTATATCATTGTTCAATCATCATCAAGAAACATGGCTACTGGAAGACAGCTCTACATTTTCAGGCAGTTCCCTCCAGCCTCTCTGCTACATCTTGAACAACAAGGTGATATCTACTTAATGCATAAGATTGAATTAAACATTTTTTAGTGAAAAAAATACCTGAAATTTTTTGTGCTAGGAAAAAAAGGGTTTTCAACATTTAGTCTACAATTAAACTTCATTAATTATTTTCAACTCCAAGAGTAGGGGAATATATATGATATTTTTTTTTTGGAAAATATAGATCTTTCTTTTTATATACATTTTTTTCAAGATTTTAGTTAAGCACTTAACTTACATTCTTAAATTTTATTGCACAAAAATACTGATATTAGACAGAACTTACCCATGAAAATGTTTGTAAAAGGATCCCTGTGTACTTGATATATTGCCAATAGCCAAGAGCTGGTACTAAAAATATAAAACTGTATAACAGCACCCCTGTTGCCACAATTAAAACTATTAAGTATGTTATGAAAGGCATATTCAAAATCACTACAGTATTAGAACATATCAAGAGCTTTTAGAAACCGGAAATCGTACCTAAGTTTATAATGATATACAGATAAGTTCCTTTTACAATTTGGGGGTATATACATTTATTAATTAATAAATCAAAACATAATGTTATGGCCAAACTCTCATTTTAAATTAATTTTACAATACTACTTGAAAATTCAAGTTTCGAAAGCGGTACATTATTTAGGCAAGAATGATGATTTTACTTAACATAGCATTTCTAAGTCACAGAAAATTTTAAATATTCCTTACCGGAGTAGGATTTTCCCATTTTTTTAAGAAGTCTTCTTTGGCTTTGGCTAGAAACTCTTTCACTGAAAAAATATATAAAAACAGATTTTTGTCTTGTAAGAATACTTATATTACATACAAAAATTCTTTAAAGAAAAAACAGACATGCCAACTATGGTTGTCATGAAACATGTATTCCTAGCTTTGATACGCTAGATGGCTATTTAGTTTCTAAAAGAGACACAAACTCAAATTTCTAAGGATCTCTAGTTCATTTCTTAATTTTTCCAGAATATCATTCTATATGGATCACTTTGATAATTTCAAATCTAATAGTACAAATACTTTCCTGAAAAACCTGAAGGCAATGTAAAAAAAGTCAGAAATCAATGTAGGACAGAATACTAATTGTAAATAGGTCAGGAGTGGTGTTAACAGAGTCTATAAACACAAGAACTGAAAACATCTTGAGAACATGAACTTGTTGACTTGTGGGGTTTTAAAACAATTTATTTAGATAAAAAGCTGCTTTCCAGGAACAAGGATTTGTGGTATTAGATTTGTATTCTCTCCCCTAAGGGCAGAGAGAAAAGGACAACAACAGAGCAAAACATAAAGGATATCCAAGAAGACTTACAAACAACGTAAAAAACAAAACTTAACCGACAAAAATCCAAACAGTTTAAATATCTCACATTTCAATTCGGAGCAAAAACTAAATGTCTGAATGCACAATTTTAAATATGCACTAAAGTAAAGCAATTCAAAATCAGATTTTATATCATGATCAGTCACAATATTTTATAGAGCTGTGGCTTGAAATTTTGGGTTTTCATATTAAATGTTAAATCATTTAAAAGGATTCACTTTTTCCATTTTCTTTCCACAAAGCTATTAACATTAGCTTCTGTTCACAAAATGACTTCAGGTATTTTAAAGCAAGTAATAGGGAAAAAATCCTAGAGAGGAAAAAAAGGCATTAACAAAATGTATTCTTGTTTCTACATTTAGGCATGAGTATAATACCTAACTGCATGAGGGGTAATTATCTTAGTGTTTCTTTTCTCTAGAAAGTTTCCAATATTTTTCTAATATCTGAATCTATAAATAAAGAAGGAAATAGCAGAAAAATAGGATTTAAATAGCGTTGAAATAGTAAAAAGCTAATGCATTGTAAAGATGCCTTTGGAATTTATTTGGAGTTTAAAGTAGAGTGAATTGGAGTGGCACACTGGCATTTATTTCAGAAATACTAAGATTGTGATGATGATGATAAAAGGACAGCAATTAAAAGTGGAGATCACAAATCATTTAATAGGATCACCTAATGATCCACTGGATTAAAGTGAAGTATTTTACCATAAACATTTTAATTTCCTACTTTAACACCAATGTAATTCTTTTGGCTTAAACACTGTTACTAACCAAAAAGGCTGGTGAAACATACATTGGCATATTAAACATTTTTTTTTTTTTACATGGGCAGACATCAGGAATCGCATGGCAGGCGAGAACTCTGCCACTGAGCCACCATGGCCTGCCCCATACTAAACATTTTGAGATTTCAAATAGTAATGATTGGCACCAAGAGCAGATAGTTTTTAAGGAACACTAGATCAAGCATTTCTGAAGACATTATTTTACTATTTCTGTAACCTGTCACTTGCATTTTGCTGTAATATTCTCACCAAATATCTATTTTAGAAAATTTGAGAAAAATTTTTAGAACTGTAACTAAAATCTCATCCACCAAAATAATGAACCAAATAATTGCACCTAATTAGCCAAATATGATCTAACTCCTCCCAGGGATGGAGAATTCTTACATTTTCTTTGATTTCAGTAAAGTTCAAGTCATCCTCATTCTAAAAGTTAATGTACTACTTACAGCTGAAGAAGAATGGTTTTATAAGTAGATGTTTTTTGTTTTGTGTTTCTGCATGGAGCTGGCATACCTGCTCATGGTGTTGACTTGTAAGAGAGGGCTATAAAATAAATTAAAAGCATAATTTCTTGCTGTGATAGTTAGGTTCAGGTGTTAAGTTGGCCAGGTGATGATGCCCTTTTGTTCTGTTGCTGTGGACTTAAATCATCAGCATATGAAATTCAACCATGGCTGATTATAATTGCTGTTGGCTAAGGGAAGCACCTTCTGCAATGAGTGATGTTTAATTTAATTAGCTGGAGGCTTAAAAGAGAGAGGTCAGAAGCGAGCTCAGCAGCTTCACCCAGACATTTGGAGGTACAGAAAGGAATCACCCTGTAGGAAACCATTGGAACCCAGAAGCCAGGATAAAGGCCAGGAGTCATTGCTGTGTGCCTTCCCATGAAACAGAGAAACTCAGATGAAAGCTAGCTGCCTTTCCTCTGAAGGGCTATAAATTTGTAACTAAATAAATCCCTTACTAAAAGGCTATCCATTTCTGGTATGTTGCATTCTGGAATCTTTAGCAAACCAAAACACTTGCCAAATACAGCTTGTGGCTTTTAAGAAGCAACTTGTAACCCCCAAAATATACCTGATTTCTTTTGAAAAATATTTTAAATATCTTTTATTTATAGAACTTGCATAGCAAGTTACAGTGTAAACTCTCCAGATACTTGCATTAGTACAGATAATTTGGAGACAAGGAAGAGAATCAGGGAAAGAAAAAATATTGCTAATATCCCATTTCTGCTTCTCCTGTTGCTTCATGCTAAGTGGGTCTGGAGTCAAGTTAAAAGTAACATGTCAAAGGAAGAACTGGTAGTATTTGCCAAAATGGTAAGTGGAAAAAAATTTTCTTTTCCTTGCCGGTGAATAAGCTAGAGGAAAAATTTCAAGTACTTCTTAATTTCACTCACTAATAAGATATTCAGGAACTTCTTTGGAATATTCTCTGTACTCACTACTATTCCCAGTTTACTGTTAAGTAACAGTAGAAAATAAATAACTGTCCTTATAATGATCTTATGTGAAATTATCAGAAATGGGTATGAATCAAAGATACTAAATTTTGTGAATAAATTTAACAAATAAAGGGATTCCTTTCAGGCTAAGGATAAGATGAATTATAATGTCATTAAGTAGTCCCATGGAGAAAACTTTGTTCCAGAACAAACTTCTTGTAGAAATAAACACAGACACAAAACCCTTAGTTTAGATGTGCACTATTCAGATGCAAAGGTGAACACTTCTTTGTAAAAAGAAAAGTTAACCAAAATATATATCTTATAAATACCCAAAATAAAATATTTTCACAATATATTGGATCAAGAATAACCCTAAAACAATAAAGCTATCCAGAACCACATTTGCTTTCAATTTTATTAATTTTAAACAATTGTGGTTTTAACTCACTAAATGTTTTTTCTTTGGTTACTATTAAAATTTCTACCCACTGACATAAGGTGTTGGCATCTGGGGATCCCTTAATGCTTATTACCCTTTGAAATTTTCAATTTTTAAAGTTTTCTTGTGTTCTAATATATAACCCATATCCTATATCATTTCAACCACTGTGATGTACTGAAACAGCCAACAGTAGGTTGGCATATCCAAGTCAGAATACTGGCTCTAATACTTCCTAGCTATCTAAATGGAATCTAACTGTGATTAGTAACTCTCCACAGGAAAAAATACTTGAGAAAGTTTTTTCTGTAAATATATTTTATTCTGTACCGATCAATAATGGACCAATTGGGCACTCCAAAAATGAAAAAGATACAAAAACTAATTTTCTTCCCAAGAAAACACATTCTCAGTTGTTTACTTTCCAAATAAATTTATTTTTGCTTCAGTTTGTATCACTTGAAAAACCTTTCACATTGGGTTCCAAGGGAAATTGATCATACCAAATTAATCTATATGTTTACCCAGGGTTTGTTTGCAGAAACATTCATGCTCATTGATGAGATGGAGAAAAAAAGAAAATTTTTATGCATTCCCACAAGTTCATAAAGACACAAAACTTAATTATTATCACCCTAAAATATTTGAGCATTTTTATTCAGATGACATGGTTTAAAAATCAGATTACTAAGTTCATTTTATACATTAGGAAAACTAAAAATTCAACTTGATCCTATATGATTCAGATAATTTCACAATGAATTATGAATGTTGCATTAAAAACATTCAGCAAATATTACTTATTAGGCATTT
This sequence comes from Myrmecophaga tridactyla, assembly GCA_004026745.1. Lineage (NCBI taxonomy): Eukaryota > Metazoa > Chordata > Mammalia > Pilosa > Myrmecophagidae > Myrmecophaga > Myrmecophaga tridactyla. Next base: position 5,168 of record PVIY010020886.1, read on the forward strand.
TGGGGTGCTGTGCTAGGTAAACTAGATTACTGTTTATTATAAAAGAGCATGTTAGTTACAGTATGCATTATCCAATTCTTAAAAGAGGTTATCCTTCAAATTTCATAAGAAGATTCTCAAACTCTATTATAATACAGATTATAACAGGTCTAGGTATTAAGTATTCTAATCACTTTTTAATGAGATAAATTCCCTCTTTTATATCAATAAAAGCGCAACTCTATTTAACTTGTATTCAATGTAGGTCAGATAAAAGGATGAAAACAAAATACAATATGAACTTCCTAGGATAAGTACCCAATTAAAATATTAGTTGTTTCATTCAAAATTTACAACAATACATTCTTTCAAAAACCATTCATTAACCTGCATAATCTAATTTAAGTGGTGTGTTACTGTCTTCTGCTATTCTGAACAACTCCCAATGCTTCAGCGCTCTATTTGTTGTTTCTAAAATATCACACGAGAAAATGCAATATAGCCCATTTTTATAAGTAGAACCCAAGAAAAAACTAAACCAACCATTTCTTTCATCAATTAAAATACTTTAACTCAATATACTTTATAAAAATATAGCTTTATGACACAGTAATATGCAAACAACCAACTAAAAATTTTTAAAGGTAATGTCACATTTGTTCTATAAAAAGTAATTTGCCTACCAGATACTTCTGAAGAGGAGCACGCTTGTGTTAAAAAATAAATTAAACAATGATTAAATGACACTTACAAAAACAGTATGTTAGCATGAAGTTACCTATATACATTTTCCCAGAATATACATATAGAAATAAAATGTTAACATGGAAATTCAACTATTTGAATAGGAAATTTTAAAATTAAATGGTAAACAATAAGCAATATTTATTGGAAATCTTCCTTAAAATGACAAATAACTCTATAGCAATAGGGCTCATAATACTACAAAGCAAATATTAAAATATACATCCTACAACATATCTGGACTTCTGTTATTCACTGAACTTTACTGTATAAAGACATTATTCATTATAACATCTTACTAACTTCCTTCTGAAAGATTTGAATGACTTTCAGGCATTCCACTCCCTTGCTTAATAATTTTTTCAAAATTTATTGAGTACCTTTTAATGGTGCCAGATACTGAGCTAAACTCTGAGACGATTACAAAGGACAAATGTATTTCCACTGTTGAGAAGCAAATGGGGAAACAGGAACCATTATAATAGGATGTGATCAGGACCACAATGAAGGAACTATAAGGTGCTATGAGAGCTTGAAAGATTCAATTCTTGGGTAGTAAAGTAAGGCATAATAGAGGGCACTGCAGTTGTGCTTGATCTTGAGGGATAGGGTTTCATTCGGCAGATATGGTTGGAGAAGAAGACATTCTAGTATGGGATGATCTTGTGTTTTAAAAGCCATGGAGGAAGAACATAGTTTATCCAGGGACTGACAACTGACTTATAATAGTTACAGTAAAGGGTGTGAATGTTCAAGAGCAGTAGGAGATGAAGCATACAGCAAGTAAGAGCCAAATCACGGAGGTACTTCTTTGCCATGGTGATGTTTTTAGATATGTGGGAAGGAAGGAGATGGAGCTCACAGTTGCTAGACACTGCTCCTCTGAGAGATAGGAAGCATGATCACTTGCTAAGGGAGGGGAGAGCCAGATATAGAAAGGACAGATGAGGGTGGAGGCCTGAATATTTTAAAACTTGATGACTATCTATGTAGGGAATAAGGGAAGGAGTTCTTCCTCTAAAATTTTCTGTTAAGGAAAGAGTATTTGATATTATAAGCAATTAATTGATTTTAATGGCTTTTTGTGGTAATAGTTAAAGCATTTATTACTAAACAGATTATAGTTCAAGGGCTCTCTAATCTCTTTGCAACTAAATTATTTTCATCTCCCTTCTTTGCCTTAATAAAAGTACTATTCTGTTCAAGAGTTATTTAGTGTATGTCAGCAAGCACAAAACAGAAAGGAAACTGAATTCAATTGCCTATAAAAATAACAAAATCCATCAACAAATAGCAGAACAATACAATCCCTTCCAAAACCTCTGGTACTGTCGATCTTGTGGAGAGTATTAATCTATCTTCTGCCACTTTATTTCAAACACTCACTTCTTTAGAGCTCTATATTTGCTATTTATAGGAATGCCATTCCCCACACAAACTTACAAATATTTTCAGTAAGTAGAACTCATGGAAAAACTAGATGTAAAATATACTAACTGCCACAAAATATCTCATAAAATGCAACTTATAACAATTAAAGCAACAGAATTATTCTTTAAAAAGTGATTTCCTACCAGATGCTTCTGATGACTTGCGTGCTTGGCCGAAAAAAAAATAAACAGATTAAATAACATGTAAAATAACATATCCATAAGAAATTATCCATCCACTAATATATTAACACATAGAAATAAAATGAAAAAAGTACATGAGTATACATATTGAGAAGTGGCTTTTTATATAAGGATAACAACAAATTCTTTGGGTATATAATTTTTTGGCCAACCAGAGCCCTAATCTGAGGATGTATTCATGAAACACCATATTCTGTCTCATTTATCTGAAAGGTAATTTTGCTCACCTTATATTTATCTCACCATATTTAAACATGCACATCCAAAGCAAATGCACTGTAACCTTAAAAATGCTAGTGGATATAAAAAAAGCAACTTCCATTACTATAATTTTATTCGTGTAGTTCAGTGGATGGGATTATACCTACTTTTGTTTTCTAAGGTATCAATTAGTATTTATACAAAATTGCAAATGAATGAGTGTTTGGAAATTTAATAGGCAATACAAGCTATATTTCTTAGTCCAACATTATTTTATTCCTTTCCTCCCCTTGTATTTTATTATTAATTCTTTATCAAGTCTTGGTTACAAGCGAACAATATAATTAACTATCTCTTTTGCTAAACTGTTAATAAAAAGCAAATGTGTTTTTAAAGAGACGTATATTTAATAATAAATTATAGAAAAAAATACATCAACTTATTGGAATAGTATCTACAAGGACAAATGAACTCCCAAGTAGTGTATTCACTCACAACTAATCACGTGTACTTGCTTTCTCTAACTTGCTCTCTATCTGAATGTGTGGATTTTCTAGTCCATCCAAGCCATGTTTGATTGCAGATGTTCCTTATAGTATTTTCTAACAAAAATGAACAAAATCAATAGTCATAAAACTAATGACCCAGGAATATTTGAAATACTCTTCAAAATGCACTTTACTTCCTAAATTGTTCACTAAGGCTTGTTCTCAGAGGATATCTGCCACAATCTTATGCTATAGATTTTCCTGAATTCAAATACTCTATCCAGTTGCCAGACATCAATAGAGCAGGAGTGGATTCCCATAGGATATGGTCATTTTCACCTAAACCAGTGACAAATGGCTTAATAAATGGTTGTCTAACTTACATTTGAACCAGCATATGAGAGTTTTTGATGCTCCATATCCTCAACAAAATGTCAGACTTTCCAATTTTTGCTAATCTAATGGGTATGAAATCATATCTTCTTGTTAAAGAGTAGATGAATATCTCTCAGTGGACTTTTATAATTTTTCCTTAAAGGTCTTGTATCTATTTTATTAGATTTATTCCCAAGTTCTTTAGCTCTTTGGTTCCTTTTGCAAGTGGGAAATTTTTAAACAATGCCTTTTCTGCTTGTTGCTGATACACAGAACATAATTGAGGTTTATGTATTGATTACATCTGGTAGTCCTGCCAGACTAAAATAACATTGATAGGTTCTTTTAATTTTCTATGTAGGCACGCATCATGTGTGAATGACAGTTTTGCGTCCTTCATTTTTTTCTTGTCTCAGTGTGCAGGTTATGATTACCTGGCAAGGCAAATCATTGTTATGATTACCAAAACAATGACAGTGAACATCCTTTTCCTATTCCTAACTTCAGAAAAAATGCTTCTTTTCCAATACTTTACTTGTAAAGCCATACTAGGTTCAAAAGGAGACTATTTCCTCTTTTTTCAATTATCTCGAAGATTTTGTACCAGATTGAAATATTTATTCCTTTATAAAACTGACCATAAAACTGCCCAGGCCTAGTTTTATTTGTTAAGTTTTGAGTAAAAAAATTAACTATGGTTCAATTTCTGAAATAGGTGTAGTTCTAATTAATTCTTTTAAAAATCTTTTCTATGAACCAACCTTTGGCTATGATGTATCTTTATCTGCTATTCCAGTGACTTTTATTCATGCCTCTATCAGTTTCCATCTCCATTAGATTAACCATGCTGTGCTTTTCCTAACTTGTTTTCTTGGATGTTGACATAATAAATTTCTTTCTCCTTTCCTAATATAAGAATCTAAAATCTCTCTAAATCTATCATAGCTCATCCTACAAGTTTTGATAGTCTAATTTTTAATTTAAGAATTTATTCTTGACCTATGAGTTATTCAAATTTTTAAATATTCCAAATATATGCATTTGTGTGTTTATTAATTTGTTTAGTTAAACTTAATTATGTTGTGGCTAAAGACCATAGCCATATATCAATTCTTTGAAATTCGTTGAGTATGTTTAGTCATATAATCAATATTGCATTCTATATATTTCTGTGTATCTCTAACTTCTTGGTAAAGATTCTAATATATTTATAAAACTTATATATTTATAATTTCTCCTTCTAAACCTATTAATCTTGTTTTATATATATTAAGGCTCTGTCAGAGGTGCATACAAGTTTTTCTTCTATTTTATATTTCTTCTTCATGTCTTTTATGTCAATTTTAAGTGGGACTGTGCATGTGGCAATTCAACTCTCTGATGTTCGTGGGAGGGTCTAATTTGGTTTGTCTTTTGAATATCATTTGTAGTACTTTTGTGTGTATGTGTATGTATGTGCATGTCAATTGTGAACTCACAGTCAATGGGATTTATCTGAGAAAGACTTACAGGGCTTTGACTTGAGGATACATCCAAACATAGTGTTTTGTATTAGCTTTTGCCTGGTGACCAGTGGGGTGTTACCACTGTGTTTTAGTCGACCTTCCTAGACCACAGCATTAATACAGATTAAAATCTGTAATCTACACAAAGGGAGGCAGTCAATTATAAATTCTCAGGGACAGCATCTTGCACACCTCCCCAATCTCCAGGAACCAAAAGACAAAGAATACAAACTTTCCTGTTTTCTCCTTGTGTCAGTGGGGAGGTCTTATTTTATAATCTACTCTTTCACTGAGGTTATGATCCTTTGAGCATCCTGGCTTTATGCAGGGGTCAAGAAATCCCAAGTCGTATGGACCACAGAACTTGTTTGGTGTCTCTGGGAGGGCTTTAAAAACCCAAACCTTCTGGTTATCAAGGTATGAAGTCTTAAGTAGTCAGCGCATGTTCCTCCTTACAACTTTGGTTTGCATTTAACATTTCACTTCTCAGACCCTGGGAATTTCTATTACATTCTTGTAAGTTCAGCTATTAAGTTAAGGGGATGCTTGTTATATTTTATTCAGCATTTCCAGCTGCTGTTGTATGTTTATTAATTTTTAATCTAATACAAGAAGGATTTTCAAGTTATCTAGTCTCCAATTTTTGGATTTTTCCTTTATAGGACAAGTTTCATGCTAAGTTGTAAGATGCAAAGAGACCTGGATATTTATGGAATTCCTTCTTTATTCTTTAAATTCAAAAATTTCATCAGGATTTATTTAATTGGTGTCTTTGTTAATCTTTTCAAAACCCAATGAGCTCTTTCAAACTACAGATTCAGATTTTTTTCAACCAAGAAGTTTTCCTGAATCATACTTTTGATTATTGCTTCTGTTCTACTAGTCATTTTCTATTCTGTGAGAATGATATTAATTCATTTGCAGAATTTCCTACTTTTATATAATTTACTTTTCCAATTATAATTTTTATCTTGTCCATTTCCCCTCCATTCTGGTAGGGTTCTTTATGCTAGTTCATCACGTCATTTTAATTTACTTTCTTGCAGTGATTTTTCTGCTCCTTACTGCATTTAATGCGGCTTTATATACCACAAATGCCAGGTTTCCTTATAATCTTTCCGTATCATGTATCATCATGCTTCTTTTCTATTCCTGCCTGTCTCTTAGCCAGCTCTTTTTATCTCACTGTTTTACATTCTTATCTTTCCGGTCTTATTTCACTTGAAATTTTTAAGAAGTCAACACCAATGCTGTCTATAGTTTGTTATGTTTACATCCTCTCTCACAAATATTTTCTAAGTGTAGGTTCTCTCACTTCCTCTTGTAGACTGTCATTTTACCCTTCAACAGTGCATTATCTCTTTTATAGCTACCATGTTGTTCTTCTGGTTGATTCATTTATTAACAAAGAGAAGCCTTTCAAAATAAGGTAGGTAATTTTTCCTTGCATCCCCTCACTTCCTATTTTTGTGTTAGAATCAAATTCTGAAATCTTTTAGTTGACTATATTTATGTTATCAGTTAAATAAACCAGAGCTTCAGAAATGGGAAAGGAGCCAGGCCTATAGGGTTCTTTTCTGGCTGTGATGCCTACCACAGCAGAGGAGAACCCTGCCATATCTGGATGAAAGGCCAGTCTTTCAGCTTGGGTCAGCCTAACAAATTCTTGGTTGCCCCAGTCTAGCTGTTTTAGAATGAAAATGATTAGCAGTATTGGAATTTCTGCCCATCACAGTCTTTCTTTCTTATAAACTTCATCTCTCCAAATTAGGGTGAAGCTATTGCCTATTTTCCATGAAGGTATTCTGCTCAAAGTAAAACTGTCAGTTGGAATTTTGGTGTTTGATCTTCAGTCTGATCCTCCCCATTTCTATGCAAGTACCCTTTGTTTAATCCAGGACTGATAGATGCGTTGTTTTCCAAGTCATGTATTCTTACAATAATTTCAATCAGGATCTAAGAGGGAAGCATTTAAATGCCTGTGCTCAAGTCTGTAGCTTTCCTGTAATTCATAGTAGATTAATGTCTTCTTCTTCTACTTGCCCTCAAATGAGCTTGGCCAATCAGAGCTCTCTCCTGGGATGCGGATATAGTTATGTAAATTGGTTAAGCACATGAAGTAGGAGTACACATAAACTCTGAATCTATGGGATGACTAAATTCTATCTTGTATAGCAGTAGAGAAACCTATTCTACCCATCGGGAGGATAATAAGGCAGATAGAAGCAGAAACGTAGAGTGAAAAAGTCATGGGGTCTGAGAGAAGAAATCTGAGAAAAGGGTTGCTATAGTTCCTGTAAGCTTTCTAATTCCCAATTCTAGTCCTTGGTAAAGTCCAACTCTACTTTTTGCCTTTGAGCTCCATGAGATAACTTTGCATGCTGATAATACCTGTATCATTTTCTGCTAGTCTCTTTGAGAAGGTTTCTATTACTCCTAATCAGAAGGTCTTGATGAAGGCATTTAGATAGATTCTTAAAGGGGTTCATTTAGTATTTCTTTACAAAATACTGTTTGCTTAATAAGAGTAAAACTTCATAAGAAGGATTATGATCAAGAAAGAAAAATTTAAAAATTTTTCTTTTCACACTTATAACCGAATATAAAAAGTTGTAATTGGTTTAATTTATTTTCTTAATCATTTTATCTGATTATAGAGATGATAAAAAAGTAAATATTATGTTTATTATATTTTCTGAATCAAAAGAAAAACATTACATGACTGATATTTTTCATTGGCAATGTAAGAAAAATGTTCAAATATGTAAAAATTGCCTAATTTTGATAAGTTGTTCTACAAATATCATTGGGTTGCTTGCTATGTTTGGGGTGCTGGCATTAATTATTGGCAGCACAAAAGTGAAATAATACACTACAATAACCTTGACTTAAGGAATTCACTTTAGAGATTAGAAACTGATATGTAAGTTTTTAATAATTTAGCTATAATAGAATATTATATAGTTTATAAGTGTGCTTTGAGAATACAGAGGATTACCCTAACTCCATAGAGTCAGTGATGGAGGCACTGAAAAGCATGGCCCATTCTCAGAACTTTTATTATAAAGGTAATAAATATGGAAAGATAGCAAGGAACTACAGTAAAATATGGCTAGGCCTCAGAGTTTTATGAGAGAGATGTAAATATAACTGAAAAGGTAGGACATATCATCTTGCATGCCCTACTAAGGAGTTTAACCTTTGTTTTATAGTTGAGAGGAAATAACTGGAAGTTTCTGCGTTGGGTTAAGAAATGGGCATATTTGCATCTTTAAAATGGCAGAAAATGGTATGGAGGGATATAAAATTGGAAGCTGGGAGACCAGTAAGGCAGTTATTGCAGTAGGACTGAGAAGAAATATAGAATGCTTGATCTAAAAGCATTTCCAGTGTGAGAATGGAGAAGAGGGAATGATGACTGAGATATTTCTGAAGTAAGAATCAATAGAACTTAATGACTGAGTGCATGTTTGGGGTAGGGAACAAATTAGGAATGACTACAAGGTTTCTGTTTTAAGTTACTGCATGGACAGGGGACAATTAACAGAAATCAGAAATATCAAAAAAAGGAGCAGATTTGGGAATGGGGAGACAAAATCTACTTTTGAGCTGAATTTTCAGGTAATGGCTGAACATGTGGGCATGGATGATATTTAGAGAGAATGTAGCATTAGAAGAGGGTCAAAGATAGATTCCTAATGGAATCTAACATTTAATAGGTAGAGAGGAGAAGAGGAATAGCTATTTAACTAGAAAAGCACCACATACATATAAATACCACATGCATAGCTAAGGACTTAGATAAAAAAGGCTAGCATCTGCTAATTTTTATGAATAAAACCATACTTCACTTGTAATTTTCCACATTTTAAAATGCCTAGGGCATTTATCTATTTACAAAATGAGTAAGATTAGTTAAAATAGGACAATCCTGGAAAAGTCAGGATGTCTAGTTGTGATTACTATGATTCCTGTGGTAGAAGATCCTAAAAAAGGCAGGCTGACATGATCAAGTCCATCTTATACTATTTGTATAATCCATAGCTTCTTGAAGACGAATCAGTGAAAAAAAAAAAAAAGCCATCGAGAAGGCGCTACAATTTCCCTCACTTAAAAACAACACATCCTGTTATAAAACCTCCAGAACACCACACTGGTTACCTAACAATTCTACACTATATGCCGAACTTTCAAAGAGAAAAAAACACACTGGCCTGATTTAAAATCTAGTATTTTAAATATAAAAACCAAGCATATTCCATTTTAATATCCATAGAAGTCCTGAGGAAGGTTAACATGTCTATTTTGTAATATTAGTCTAAATTTACAACACTAGATCAGAAGGATCTACTTCAACAATAGCACCATAACAACCAGTCAATTCTTAATACCTTACATGCAAAATGTTTCTCTTAAGTCACATCAAAAAAATGATCTAACACTATCCAAGATGTTTATGTTGTACTGAAGCAGAATAATAAACATTTATTGGTGAAAATGAGGTAATTTCCAGTTATGGTAAAAAAGGTCCACCTATTTTGAATTCTAGCATTATATTGCAAAAAACCCATCTCTCTCAGGTTCTGAATTTCAATTCCCAAATCTTTTAAGTGTGAATTATAGGAATGTTATATTATCAGAGGAAACACATAACACTTCTAAAAACATCTGAATCAAAGCTTAATTTAAAAACTTTCTCTTTTATAGTTAAGTGAAAATATGCTAATGAATTATGCTCTAAGCAAATATTTCTCACTCTAACAACAGGATATCTATTTTTAGCTAAAGGTTTGGCTTAAAGTGAACAGCTTCTACCAATGATAAACTGCAGTATGTACTGTAGTACATTTTCTCAAAAAACACTTTTAGAAATGTTTAAAAAAGATACATCATATTAAAATAACAAAAAGGAGATTAACATAAATATCCTTATTCCGGTAAATTATTTCTTCCACAATTGTTTCTTAAAAATTTTTAACAAAGCTTCCAAGCCCAAAATGCATATATTTATTTCATCATCAAACCTCTATTTTTCAATCAATTGTAGCTAAAAGCAACCAATAAATCATATTGTAGCATCTTATTTTTAAGATCAGTAATCTTTATATAATCAAAAGAAACTAACAGAAATTAATATTAGTCTGACAAAGCTAATTAAAGGAAAGTTAAACTAATAATCTTCAGGATCAGATAATAATTAAAAAATCCCTTCTTAACATGGGTCTTTTACCCACCAATTTATAACACAATTAATAACGGTACCTAATGAATACGACAAAACAAACCATAAAGAAAATTAGAAACTGATTATTGGTATTGAGTACTAATAGTGATACTGACTGTTTACAGTTGTCAATGGCTTTTAAAAAACAATTTACTATTATGTCGAACTACAAAAGCATAAGCATACAATATAATTCACCATCATTCTAGCTTCACAACTGTCCCTTCAAAAAATAATTTCTCCCCTTACATAGTAAAATTAAAAAATATATATATAGCTGCACGGTCTCAGAGAGAGCATACTTACCACTCATGATGAAAACCAACCTTTCCAAAACATATTGCTCAAAACAACAATCCAACAGCAAAGGGAGTTATGCTAATCTCTAGAGGTAGAAGAACCGATGGTGTAAACACATACACTGGAACATGCAGCACACAGAAAATGAAAAGAGCTTTCTTTGTTTTAAAAAGAAAAGCCCTTAGAAGCAAAGCATAACTGCCCAGCATGAGATATCACCAGTAAACACCAGATTAATGCCAAATATGTGTATAAATAGATGTCTTACTAATTTCTCTCAAGCTAGTTATCCTTGCCTCCTTCATATACCACTAGAACAACTCAAAATGGCAGGGAGAAAATGTTCGAAGCAGGATGTATAAGATGCTCTCAATTATATCGGCATGAGTTGTTACCACGGCAACGTTAGACCAGAATTATCGGTTCACTTGTAACCAAGGAGTAGCTTTTTAAAAGCTTTAATCAGCCAAGACAAATAAAATACCTTTTACATTTTAGAGCTACATGATTTAAAAATTACCACGTTCTTTAAAATTAAGAACTGATCTACCCTTTCTACATTTTTCATAGATAATAAAAAATCGCTGTTTTCTTCAAATACTCACACAATCCCATGTTGAACCTGGCAAGGAGCGAACAGCAGAATGATTGCACCTAAACGTCTTTCAATTACACCAGCTCTTACTGCTAGCTGTGGACTCGCTGATATTAAAATGCTGCGTGCTGTTGCTAGTGACTATTGGCGATGAATCTTATTGCCCAGATCGCTGATAGCTTTCATTTTTCATGAGCCAGAGAGCTATACTGCAGTGCAAATTTTAACCATTTAAACATTTTGTATTATAAAAGAGACAAAATATAAATGCCTGCATTTATAAAGGAGAATCATAGAATAGCTTATTTATAAACTTCCATCAAGTTAATCATTAGAGTGCCAAATGCAATTCATATGCTAGTCAAAAACAGGCAATATATGTATATAAAGCTACCATCAATAATTGTTGAAGTGTAAAACTCTTACATCAATAGGATTAAAATGACAGATTGTACAGCAAGGTGGGCAGAATGAATGGCATGGTGAACAGACTGTTCTGATCCTCAGAGACCCCAAATTTGTACCAAGATGGTACAAAGGATCTAAAGAATGGTGTCTAGTTAAGTGGAACTTCAGCAAGAGAAGTTACCATTTTAAAAGTTGTCACGTGAAGTAGGATTTCCATTGATGATGGTGGAGTGAATAAGTTAGCAAATCCTCTCCCCAAGAAACAAATTATAAAACCAGACAAAATTGTCAAAACATGGCTCTGGATATCAAACAATCACAAACAACAAACTGAGAAGTATTTATTCATTAAAACCTGCTGAACTTTGGGTAAGAATGGAATCTCCAGCGTTCTTGTCTGGGGCTGTTCCTATCCTCCTCCCACCTCAGCCAGCATGGTAATTCTACAGGGAAGGGGGCTAAGGAGGGAGAAAGAGACAAAAGGAGCTAACCCTGGAAACTAGCAGATTCACTGCTGGAGGAGACTGACTTGATTTGGACCACAAGCTAGTGATGTTGTCAATAAAAAGAGCAAACTGTAGGAAATGAAGGGGGAAGTGCCCAGCTCTGCTATTTGAGGTTGTGACCTTAGTAGGAGTGAGCAGCAGACTGGTGGTCTAGCAAGAAATATAACAGGAAGATCCTGCAAATGAGAGGCAGACAGGAACAAGATAAGCACTCTACATAGTCCTGGAAGACCAGGAGGCTATGCATATGTACCAGGGAGACCCAAGAAAGACAAGGGGAAAGTTAAAGCTGGTATGGACTTGAGTAATTGCCTGAACTTTGAGCATGCTCCCAGCTCACATGCATATGCATGAGTAAAGGCTGGCTCAAGGTGTTTGAGCACGACCTCTGACCAATCACTGGGTAAAAACTAAGCTATTCAGACACAGGACAATCCCTAGGGAGACAGGATAAAAAGTAATTCAAATTAAAAAAAAACTGAGCAGAGAAATTGCAGCTGCAGACTATGGAGAATACAGATTCCATTGATTAAGACAAAGGAATTTAATAAAACAAACCAGTATCAAAAATAAACAAAAGCAACACTCAGGAAGAAAAAATAACCAGAATCCAGAGATGCTTCATACATATAATTTTAAAAGTCTGTTTTTCAACATAAACATTATGTGGTCTATAATGAACAAAAGGTCACTCAACTGAAACTCCTGAATGAGCTTAGTTGCAGGGTTTAGCAGACAGAGGCTTCATAAAACCTGTTATAAATATGTTCAAAGAATAAAAGGAAGCTATGTTTAAAGAATTAAAGTGAAATATGATGGCAGTATGCAACACATAGAAAACTGCAATGCAGAAAGTGAAATTATTTTAAAAATGAAAATAATAGCTTAAAAAGTACAAAAACTAAAATATAAAAATTTACTGAATAGGCTCAATGGCAGATTTGAGAGGGCAGAAGATTGGAGAAAGGGCCATTGAAATAATCCAGACTGAAGAACAAAAAGAAAAAAGGCAGGGAAAAAAATGAATAGAACCCCAGAAACCTGAGGATATAGGTATACAATGAGAGCCCTGGAAAGACAGGAGCTAAAGAAAGAGGGCAGAAAAATATTTAAAGAAATAATGGCTGAAAACATCTCAAAGTTGACGGAAAACACTAACCAGTGGATTCAAGAAGCTTAGCTAATGCCAAATAGCTAAACACAAAGAGATTCACACCTATTCTTATTGTATTCAAGTTATTGAAAGACAAAGACAAAAAGAAAACTTTGAAAGCTACAAAAGAAAGAGAACTAATTATGTACAGGGGAAAGCAATATGGTAATTAGTGACTTCCAAACAGAAACAGGAAAGGCTAGAAGGCAATGGAATAATATATTCAAAGTGTTAAAAGAAAAAAATGAATGATGAATTCTCTGTCTAGAAATACTAGTCTCCAAAAATGAAGGTGAAAAAAAGATAGTCCCAGTTAAACAACAGGGAGGGTATTTATTTGTTGCTAATAGAATAAACCAACTTCTTCAGGATGAAAGAAAATGACACTAGAAAACAACTCAAATCCACAGGAAGAAATGAAGAGCACTGAAAATTGTAAATAAATATTAAAAACTGTGTACATTTTGTTTTCTTCTTTTAATTTCTTTACAAGACAAAGTTATATTAAAATAATTACAACTGCATTTTACGTTTATAATATAAATAATGTAACATATGCAGAAACATAACACAAAGTTGGAGAAGAAATGGAGCTATGGATCAAAGTAGTTATACTTTACTAGAATTAAATCAATATTATCCTGAAGTATATTGTGATAAGGTAAAATATGTATTATAACCATTAATCCAACTATTAAGGAAATGGCTTAAAAATTTTAGTTAAAAAACAAAAGAGGACTTTAAATGGTTCAATATAAATTTTAACACAAAAGAAGGCAATAAAGGAGAAAATGAAGAACAATAACAACAACTACAAGACATAAAAAGCCAAGAGCAAAATGGAAGGTATAAATGCAACCATATCAATAATTACATCAAATGTAAATGGAACAAACAGTCAAATCAAAAGACAGAGATTATCAGACTGGATAATAAAGCAATGTTCTACTATATGATGTCTACAAGAGATAAATTTTAGATTCAAAAACATAAATAGGTTGAAAATAAAAGCAGGGCCAAATATATACCATGTAAACAGTGACATACAAAGCTGAAGTTCCTATATCAACAACAGACAAAGAATTCTTTAAGATAAGAACTATAACTAGAGTCAAAAGGGTTAAAACATCTGGGATCTATAATATTTAGAAATTCATATGCTATAAACAACAAGCATCAAAATATTGAAGCAAAAAAACCCCCGAATAGAATTGAAAGAAGAAATAGATAATTCAAAAATTATTAGCTCGAGATTTCAATCCTCCACTCTCAATAACTGACACAAAAACTAGATTGAAAATAGACAAGGACAAAGAAAACTTGACTAGTACCATCAAGAGACATTGACATTTATAAAACACAGCACCCAATATCAGCAGAGTACATTACAAGCACACATGGAAAATAATCTAGGAGTAGTCACATGCTAGGCAATATGGAAAGTCTTAACTAATTTGAAAGGATTGAAAAATAATTTTAAAAAATGTTCTCTGGCAAAAACAGAATTAAATTATGAATCAATAACAGAATGAAATTTTGGAAATTTTTAAACTATTTGGGTAGTAAACCACAAAGAAATCCCAAGGAAAATTAGAAAATATTTTGAGGTGAATGGAAAAATAACACATCAAAATTTTTATATATTAGCAATAAACAATCCAAGAATGAAATTAAGAAACAACTTTATACACAATAGTGACATCAAAAATAAGATACTTAGGAAAAATTTAACAAAGAATGTACAAGATTGGAAAACAGCTGAGAGAAAGCAAATAATATCCAAATAAATAGAGAGAGAGTTCATGTTCATGGATGGGAATATTCAATATTGTTAAGGTGGCAATTACCAGATTCAGTACAATAACTAGGTAATCTCATCAAGCTTTTTTTTTTTTTTTTCCTAGAAACTGACAAGCTGAACCTACAATTTCTACGGAAATGCAAAGGACCCAGATTAGCCAAAACAATTTTGAAAAAACAGGAACAAAGTCAGAGGACTTACACTAATCTGATTTCAAAACTTAAAGTTACAGTAATCAAGAGAGTGAGGTATTGGCATTGCTATATCCATGTACAGATAACTAGATCAGAATTGAGAATTCAGAAATAAATCCTTACACTATGGTCAGTTGATTTTTGACAAAGGTGCCACTGTGGGTTGACTTGTAAATCACAAAACGATATGTTGAAGGCCTAATCCTCAGAACCCATGAATGTGAACTTATTTGGAAATAGGGTCTTTGCAAATATGATCAAGTTAAGATAAGGTCATACTGGATTAAGAGTAGGCCTTAAACCTAATAACCAGGATCCTTATAAAGTCAGGAACATGAAGAGAAATGAAAACACAAAGAGTAAAAGACCATGTGTGGAAAGAGGCAGAGATTGTTATTCCTGGGGCCACCAAAAGCTGGAAAAGGCAAAGGTGGACTCTCCTACAGAGCGTTTGGAAGGTGCATGCCTCTGCAGAAACCTTGACTTTAGACTTCAAGCCTCAAGAACATTGAGAGAATACATTTTGTTGTTTTCAGGCCTCCCCGTTTATGGCACTTATTTTTCAGCAGCCCTAGTAAACAAATGTAGATGTTATGATAATTCAATGGGGAAATAAAAGTCTTTTCAACAAATGGTCCTGTAACAATTAAACACCCATACCAAAAAAAAAAAAAAAAAAAGAATTTACACCATACATAAAACTTCACTCAAGGGCGGCTGCCATGGCTCAGCAGGCAGAGCTCCGACCTGCTGTGCTGGAGGTCTGGAGTTCGATCCCTGGTGCCTCCTGCCCATATGCAAATTTAAAAAAAAAAACAAAAAAAACTTCACTCAAAAAATTTTAGAAGAAAGTATTGAATAAAATCCTCATGACTTTGGGCTAAGCAAAAGTTTGGTACCAAAAGTTCAATATATAAAGAAAAATATGAAAAATTGGACTTCATTAAAGTTATAAATTTTGCTCTTCAAATACACCATTGAAGAAAATGATAGAACAAGCCACAAACTGGGATGAAATAATTGCAATTCAAATACCTGACAAAGAATTTCTGTTCAGTATATATAAAGAAGTCTTAAGCCTTGATAATAAGATGACAAATTATTCAATTTTTGAAAATGGACAAGAGATTTGAATATCCAAATCACCAAAGATAATACAAAAATGGCTTATAAGAACATGAAGACATGTATAACCTCATCAGTTATTAAGGAAAAACAAACTGAAACCACAATTAAATATCACTTCATACCCACCACAATTGCTATTATCAAAAAGACTGACAATACCAAGCATCGATTAGGAGTAAAGAAAAGTCGAACTGTCTTATATTGCTGGTGGGAATGTAAAATGGTACAGCCACTTAGGAAAACAAGTTTAGCAGGTGCTTAAAAAGCTAAACATAAACTTACCTCTGACCCAGTAATTCTACTCCTATATATCTACCCAAGAGAAATGAAAACATATGCCCATATAGACTTGCACACAGATGTTCTTAGCATTAGCAGCTTTATCCAATTAGTCCAAATCTAGAAACAATCTTAACATACATCAACTGCTGACCGGATAAACAAAATTTGTTACATTCAGGAATAAAAAGTAAACAATTATTGATATATTCCACAACGATGGACCTCAAAAATATTATGCTAAATGAAGTAAACCAGAAACTATAGACTACATGTTGTATAACTCCATTTAGATAATGTTCAGAAAAGGAAATCTATAAAGCAGAAAGTAGATCAGCATTTATCTATGGTTAAGGTTGGAGTAGTGACTGCAAATGGGTAGAAAGGAACTTTTAGGGGTAATGCCAATGTTCTAAAACTGAATTGTGGTGAGAGTTATACAATTCTATAAACTTACTAATTATCATTAAATTGTACACTTATAATAGGTGAATTTTATGGTATTTAAGTTATATCTCAATTTTAAAAAGTTGTCAAATGCTTTTCTAGGGAGAGAGTTTGAATGAAGATCATTTTGCTGTGAAAAGAATCACTTCATTGGATGACTGATAATGTTACATGTAAGGCTAGTAAGCATCCATTAAATTGGGAGAATTATTTAAAAAAAACCTTTTGAGACTTGATAAAAGCTATTTCTTCTCAATACCCTATAGTAAACAGAACTAATTAAAGGGAAGAAGATAAGTAGATTTGAATAAGAAATAAATGAATTTCATAAAATTAAAACAAGAATTTCAAAATGGAGGATCAAAACCCAGACCCCTCCCTTATGACGTTTGGTATTATCAGAACTTCTTTCATAAATTTCAGTGATATTATCTGTAGTCCTTGACTAGGAGCACACTAAAGAGGCTTTATCAAAGAGAAAAGGAGAAACCAGTTCATCTAATTATTTAAGAATATGAAAGTCCAGATATTTATATGCAATCTCTTGATCTTGATTTTAAATAATGATATCTAATATATATATATTTTTATACCACATGGCCTAAGAAAACAAAACAAAACAAAACTGCTTCCTAGACCCACATTTGGTTCTCAGCTCATCAGTTTGCTCTCCCTGGACTAGAAGTTCAGGAAAGGAAGGAAGTAGCATGACAATGTGAACTTTGTTGACTATTTCTCAGCGAAACTAGTGAAAAATATTATTTTTTTAAATCAAAGCCCTTGGAAGTAGTTCCTAAGGGCAGACAGCAATTGAAGAAATATCTATTCAAGAAAACTATAAAAATCCAGTAAGAAAGGTAAGAATTTATGTATCTGAACCAAGACTGCTCCTTTCCACCCCTCTCACAGTTCAGTAAGCTGGTGGGTGATTCCACTCCAGAAAGTTGCAGCCAAGAACACAGGTCTCTTTTCCCCCCAAGCTCCCAGCTGGAGGGCTTTCTTCCATGGAGAAGCAGGACTTCAGAATTTCTTATTCTTCCCTCAGCTGCCTATTGCTGAGACTAAGTTATATGTGAGTGTGGTCAAAAGACAGAGGTTTCCTTCTTCCACCCAACCTCACCAATGCAATAGAGGCTCTATGTTGGGCATGATGACTTGGAAAATAGACTTCAAGAATTCTTTTCTAGGCTTGTGAAGTGAACTTTCCATGCCAGAGAAGCAAGCTGAGAAGACATCAGGCTATTGCGTTCCTTCCACTGAACACGCAGAGCATATAGAGTAAGGATGTCATTTAGAGAGATGCTTGCCATTGCCCCCACCCCCAGGTTCAGTGCCCTGGTTCAGAGATTTTGCATGGATGAAGAAGCAGACCATTAAGTAGGTAGCTCCTAAACTTATCCCAAAGGAACTAACTTCATTTGCAACAGAGCTGGGAGAAGTATAAGCCTAAGGGCACTACTCTCAAGAGTGGCGGAGGCTGTGGCTAAAGATAATTGGGAGGAGAATGATGGATTTAATAAAGACACAACTTAGACTGTAACCTGGCTAGTTTGTAGGAGGAACCAAGAAATAAGACAACTGGAGGAACTAGACCTCTTAGAGTTAGAACAAATACCAAATACAGACATCACTAAGAAATTATTCCTTCAAAGGAGACAAAATTGATTGGATTAGTGTATGAAGCAATTGATGCTCCCAAGGCACTGTTCAAAATAACAGAGTAACTAGCAGACAATTAATGAATTTTAACAGCTGGGTATTGCCAGGGAGAATGGATGAGAGCCAAGGAGTATCAGTGACATCCCAGGATGACTATGGGCATATCCAAACCTGCACTTCCCTGAGAAGGAACATCAGAGGCTTAATAGTGTGTGTGAGAAGAAATAGACTTTACTAAAACAACTCAGTCAGGCATTAAACAAATAAACAAACACTCAACAATAAACACCAAGGCAGGGAGCAAGCTAAAACCAATGTCCAGAGTTGCTACAATATATTATCTAAAATGTCCAGTTACAAACAAAAAATTGTGACGAGTGTATTATCCCTACACTGGAGAAAAATCAGGGAATCCAAAATGCCTGTGAGAGCAACAAGTAGTTAGGTTTAACAGAAAATATTTCAAAGTAACCACTATAAATGTGTTCACAAAAACAAAGGAAAGCATGATTAAAGAAAGAAGGTATGGTGACAATGTCACATCAAATAAAGGGTATTATAAAGAGATAGAAATTATAGAAAAAGGGCCAAATGGAGTTCCTTGAGTTTAACGGTTACAATAACTGAAATAAAAAATTCACTAGAGGAGCATAAGAGTGGATTTAAACTCGCAGAAGAAAGACTTAGTGCAATTGAAGATAGATCGATAGAGATTATGTAAGTAGAAGAACAGAGAGAAAAAAGAATGAAGAAAATTGAAAAGTCTCAGAGAAATGTGGAATACCATTAAGCATATTAACATACATGTTTGGGACTACCAGAAGGAGAGAAGAAACAGAAAGAAGAAAAAAAAATTTGAAAAAATAATAGCTAAACACTTCCCATTTATTGAAAAAAATGACCTGTACCTTCAGGAAGATCAATGGAATCCAAGTAGGACAAAAAAAAGAAGCCCACAAACAGACACATCACATTAAAAATAGTGAAAGTCAAAGGAGAAAATCTTGAAAGCAGTACAAGAAAAATGATGTCTCACAAGGGAATCCAAATAAGATTAACAGCTGACCTTTCAGCAAACACTGGAAGTCAGAGGGCAATGGGATAACATACTCAAAGTGCCCACAGGGAAAAAAAAGCCAGTCAATAATCCTGTATTCACCAAAGCTGTATTTTGAAAATGAAGGTAAAATAAAGACTTTCCTAGGTAAACAAAAACTTGTTACTAGCAATTCTATCTAAAGGGAATTGTTTAGGCTGAAGGCAAGTGATCTTTGATGGTAATTTGAGTCCACACAAATACAGAGAACTTCTAAAAGGTGTTATTTAATTATGAAAGATACTATGAATACATATTTTACCCCTCTTTTTTAAAGTGATTTTAAAAACAACTGCCTAAAATAATACATGTATAATGCATTGCTGGGAGGCCTATAACCTATACAAAAGCAATACAATATATATGGAATATATTTGCCAATAATAGTACAAAGAAGTACATGAGAGGAAAACTGTAATTGTTAAAGGAAATGACTACAGATGTGTACTGGGTTGAAGAATGTTCCTCCAAAATTCACGTCCATCTAGAACTTCACAAGTAACCTTATTTGGAAACAGGGTCTTTGCAGATGTAATTAGTTAAGATGAAGTCATATTGTATGAGGGTGGGCCTAAATCCAAAATGGCTTGTATTCTTATAAGAAGATGGAAATTCAGATAGAAAAAGACAGACACAGAAACCATGTGAAGACTGAGGCAGAGGTTGGAGCTTTGCTGCCATAAGCCAAGAATGCACGGGGCTACCAGAAGCTGGAAGCTGATGGAAGCATCCTACTCTACATGCTTAAGACGGAACATGAACATGCCAATACCCTGATATCAGATTCTAGCCTAGAGAATTTCTCTTTTGAAAGCACTACTCTGTGATATTTTTTTTATGGCAGCTTGAGGAAACACAGATGGTAAAGAAATAATTATAGCAATTACTGTTGGATTTGTAACACTAAGAGGTGTAATATGCACAACAGTAATACCAAAAAAATTGGGGAAAGGGATTAGAGGTATATAGGAGCAGCATTTATATGTATTACTGGAATTCGACTAGTATAACTCTTAAGCTGATATAAACTAAGATGTATATGGTAAACCATTGAACAATCACTAAAAAATTTAGTGAAAAAATACTAAGGAAATTAAAATGCTACTTTATAAAACATTTACTATAAAAGAAAGCAGTAACAAAGAAGTAGAACAAAAAGGACATGAAGCATAAACAAATAAAAAGAAAAATGGCAGATATAAATACAACTATACCAATTATAGCATTAAATGTGAATGAATTAAGCAACTGAATCAAACCCAGGACTTTCCAGAAGGATTTAAAAACATCCAAATGTATGTTATCAACAAGAGGCATACTTTATATTCAAAGACACAAATAGATTGAAAGTTAAAGGATGGTAAAAGATAAATCATGCAAATGGCAACCACAGGATTACCGCAGTATCCAAACTAATATCAGATGAAATAGACTTTAAAATAATTTTACTGTGTGGTACAACGGTGGCTCAGTGGGAGAATTCATGCCTACGCTGGAGACCCAGGTTCTGTTCCCAGTGCCTGCCCATGAAGAAAAACAAAAAAAAAACCCAACCCCCCCAAAAAAACCCCCCACAATGTTACTAGAGATAAAAGGGACATTTTATATATATATATATATATATGTATATACCTAATAGCAAAGCACCAAAATACACGGAAAAATCTGACAGAAATTCAGGTGAAATAGACAATTTACTAATAATAGCTGGAGGCTTCAATGTTGCACTTTTAGTAATAGAATAATTAGACAGAAGATCAACAAGGAAAGAGAAGACTTGAACAACACTATAAACAACCAGACCTAACAGACATCTATAGAACACTCTAGCCAACAATAACAGAACACACATTCTTCTCAAGTAAACATGGAACATTCCTCTGTATAGACTGTATGGTAGGCCATAAAAAACAAAAAAACAAACAAAAAAACCTTAATGAATTTAAAAGGACAGAAATAATGCAAAGTATATTTTCCAACCATAATCTGAAATTAAAAATCCAGACCAGGAAAAAATTAGGGCAACTCGTAAATATATGGAAATTACACAATACACTCCGAAATAATCCCCAGGTCAAAAAAGAAATCAAAAGGGGAGTCAGAAAATAGTTTTAAAAGACTGAAAGTGAAAACACAACACACCAAAACTTCTGGAATGCAACTAAAATAGTACTTAGAGGAAAGTTTATAGCCACAGGTGTCTACATTAAGAAAGAAGAAAGATCTCACATTACTAACCTAACCATCCACATTAAGATACTGAAAAAAGAACAAACTAAACCCAAAGAAAGGAGAAGGAAGGAAATAGTAAAGATTAGAGTGGAAATTAATGATAGAGAATAGAAAAATAGAGAAAATCAAGAACATCAAAGATGTTTATTAAAAAGGTATCCAAATCAACAAACCTCTAATTGAATTAACCAAGAAAAAAAAAAGAGAGAGAAACGATTCAAATTACTAGAATAACAAAAGAATGTCTGCTCTTGTCACCTCTATTCAACATTTTACTTGAGGTTCTAGCTAGGGAAATTAGGCAAGAAAAAGAAATAAAAGGCTTTCAGCTTGGAAAGAAAGAAAGAAAATTATCTCTATTCACAAATGACATAATCTTGTATATAGAAAACCCTAAAGAATCCATGATAAAACTATTAGAACTAAAAAAATGAGTTAAGCAAGGATGTGGGACAGAAGATCAATAATATATAAAAGTCAACTGCATTTCTATACATTTGCAATAAAAAATCTGAAAATAAAATTTTTAAAAATTCCATTATAATAGCATCAAAAAATTTCTTAGGAATAAATTTAACAAAATAAGTGTGTCTCAGTTTGCCAGGGTTGCTGTATCAAAATACCACAGACTAATTGGTTTACAAAACAGAAATTTATACTAACACAGTTCTGAAGCATAGAAGTCCAAATCAAGGTATCACCAGGACCATGTTTCCGAAACTTTTCAGGGTTCTGGTTGTGGCTGACAAACCACAGCATTCATTGGCTGTGGCATAACTCAATCCCTGCAACTGTCATATGACCATATCTCTCTCTATGTCTCTGTCTCTCCCTTACTGTGTCCAAATTTCATCTGGTTTTAGGGACACCGTATTGAATTAAGAACCACCCTAATCCAGTATGGCCTCATCTTAACTAATAACATCTTCAAATACTTTACAAATAAATGAGTTCACATTCAAAGGATGGGCGATAAGGAGTTGAACATATATTTTCGGGATAAAATTCAGTCCATAACAAGGTGAACAATTTATACTCCGAAAAATAAAAAAACATTGTTGAAAAAATTAAAAGACATCTACATAAGTGGAAAATCATCCTACGTTTATAGATCAGATGACTTTGTTAAGATAGTGATACTTCCCCAACTAATCTACAGATTCAACAGAATCTCAACTGACTTCTTTGAAGAATGAGCAAGTGGATACTAAAATTCATATGGGACCAATTCAAAGGACCAATAGGCAAAACAATCCTTAAAGAGAAGAACAAAGTAGCAGGACTCACACTTAACAATTTCAATGTGTTATAAAGCAACAGTAATAAAGACAATGTCGGACTGCCATAAGAAAAGGTATATAGATCAATCAAATAGAAATGAGAGTCCAGAAATAAGCCTATTCATCTATGATTAATTTTCAATAAGGGGGCCAAGACTATTCAATGGGGAAAGAATAGCCTTTTTACAAATGGTGTTGGGACAATTAGATAGCTACGAGCAAAAGAACAAAATTGGATCCTTACCTCACACAATATAAAAATTTTAACTCAACACAATAAGAAACCCACAAGTGTTCAATCCAAGATTCGTCAATTCTCAATTAATGGACAACTTTGTTTTATTCTACCACCACCTACTTTTCCTTTTCCTCTATTATTTTGAAGCAAACCTCATCCTTAATATTATCTTTAAATATTTCACTATATATCTTAAAACAATAATGATTCTTTACCTTTTAATATAACCATAGTGTATTACCACACCCACCTCAAAAATTCTTAATGATTCTTTAATGTGAAAACTCTCCACACTGCTCAAATTTCTACTCTTAAATTCATTTTTTGATAAACTGTTTGAATTAGGATCCAAATAAGATCTGCACATTGCATAGCCTTTTTCTTTTATTATAAACAACAAACATACAAACATTCTTCACATGGTTACAATCAATGGCCTACAATATCATCACATAGTTGTGTATTCATCACCATGATCATCTTTTCGAACATTTGCATCTCTCTGGCAAAAGAAAGAAAAAAGAAAAAAACTCATACAGGCCATACCCTTTACCCTTCCCTCTCACTGACTACTAGTATTTCAAACCACTGAATTTATTTTAACATTTGTTCCCCCATTATTTGTTTATTTCTTATCCATATTTTTTACTCGTCTGTCCATACTGTAGATAAAAGGAGCATCAGACACAGGTTTTCACAATCACACAGTCACATTGAGAAAGCTATATCACTATACTTTAAAGTATATATATATCTTTATGAAACATGGCTACTGGAACACAGTTCTACAGTTTCAGGTACTTCCCTCTAGCCACTCTAATACACCATAAACTATAATGGGGATATCTATATAAGGCATATGAACAACCTCCAGGACAACTCTTGACTCTGAAATCTCTCAGCCAGTGACACTTTATTTTGTCTCATTTCTCTCCTCCCCCTTTTGGCCAAGAAGACTTTCTCAATTCCTTGATGCTGAGTCCCAGCTCATTCTAGGATTTCTGCCCCATGTTGCCAGGGAGGTTTACACCCCTGGGTGTCATGTCCCACATAGAGGTGGAGAAGGCAGTGAGTTCACGGGCCGTGTTGGCTGAGAGGCCACATCTAGCAACAAAAGAGGCTCTCTGGGGGTGACTCTTAGGCCTAATTTTAAGTAGGCTTAGCCTATCCTTTGCTGGGTAAATCTCACAGGGGCAACCCCAAGATTGAGGGCTCAGCCTATTGATTTGGTTGTCTCCACTGCCTGCGAGAATATCAGGAATTCTCCAAATGGGAAAGTTGAAAATTTCCCCCTTTCTCCCCATTCCTCCAAGGTGGCCCTGCAAATATCTCTTTATTCACTGTTTAAATCACTCTGAGATTTATCAGCATGACACTAACCTGGGCAAGCCAACAAACTCTCATGTCCTATTTAAAGTTCCATGTACTTGTGGTGTTCAATTAAACTGTCCATATAAGTTAAATTAGGAATGTACTAGTCAAAATATAAATTTTGTACTAAATATACATTTCTTGCTTTAGTCTCACACAGAAGTTGAAGTTTTAAAATATGAATGACCATCTGTTTTCAACACCCTGCAATACTGACATTCCTTTGTTCTTCCTCATGCAAAAACATTTTTTAATTTGTACATTTAATCACTATCATTGTACACTCTAGGTTTTCCTAGATTATACCATCTCAGTCTTTATTGTTTACCTTTCGTCCTGGTTTCCTTTATGCCCCCAGCCCTTCTCCCTCTATCATTCTCACATTCAGCTTCATTCAGAGTACTTACATTATTGTCCTACAATCAGGTAGAAATGTGCTATCCATTCTGAAATTTTTACAATCAGTCCTGTTGTACAATCTGTATCCCTTCAGCTCCAATTACCCAATCTCTACCCTATTTCTATCTCCTTATAACCTGTATTCTTAATTGAATTTCCCCAAGTTCACTCATTAATGTTAGTTCATATCAGTAAGACCATACAGTATTTGTCCTTTTGTTTCTGGCTAACTTCATTTAACATAAAGTTCTCAAGGTCATCCATGTTGTTACACGTTTCATGACTTTATTCTGTCTTTCAGGTGCATGATATTCCATTGTATGTATATACCACAGCTTGGTTAGCCACTCATCTGTTGATGGACATTTGCGCTGTTTCCATCTCTTGGCAATTGTAAATAATGCTGCTATAAACATTGGTGTGCAAATGTATGTTTGGGTCCTTGCCCTTATGTCCTCTTGATAAGATACCTAGCAATGGTACTGCTGGATCATATGGCAATTCTATACTTAGCTTCCTAAGAAACCACCAAACTGCCTTCCACAGTGGTTATGCCATTTTACGTTCCCACCAACAGTGGATAAGTGTGCCTCTTTCTCCACATCCTCTCCAGCACTTGTCTTTTTCTGTTTTTTTTTTAAATAATGGCCATTCTAGTGGGTGTCAAATGATATCTCATTGTGGTTTTGATTTGCATTTCCCTAATAGCCAGGGAAGTTGAGTATCTTTTCCTGTGCCTTTTAGCCATTTCTATTTCCTCTTCTGAGAAGCGTCTGTTCATGTCTTTTGCCCATTTTTAAATCGAGTTGTTTGTCTTTTTGTGGTTGAGTTGAACAATCTCTTTATATATTCTGGATAAGAGACTCTTATCTGATATGTGGTTTCCAAATATTGTCTTCCATTGCATAGGCTGCCTTTTTTTACTTTCCTGACAAAGTTCTTTGATGCACAAAAGTGTTTAATTTTGAGAAGTTCCCATTTATCTATTTCTTTCTTCAATGCTCATGCTTTGGATATAAGATCTAAGAAACCACCTCCTATTACAAGTTTTATATGCTATTTCTCTACATTTTCTCCTAAGAGTTTTAAGGCCTTAGCTCTAACGTTTAGGTCTTTGATCCATTTTGAGTTAATTTTTGTATATGGTGTGAGGTATGGATCCTCTTTCATTCTTTTGCATATGGATATCCAGTTCTTCAAGCACCTTTTATTGAAGAGGTTGCTCTGTCACAGGTGAATTGGCTTGACTGCCTAATCAAAGATCAATTGTCCACAGATGAGAAGGTCTATATCTGAGCACTCCATTCAACTCCATTGGTCAGTACATCCATCCTATGCCAGTTCCATGCTGTTCTGACCACTGAAGCTTCATAATACGCCCCAAAGAAAGGTAGTGAGAGACCTCTGATTTCATTTTTCCTTCTCAAGATATTTCTAGACATTCGGGGCACACTGCCCTTCCAAATAAATTTGGTCATTGGCCTATTTCTGCAAAGTAAGTTTTTGGGATTTTAATTGATATGGCACTGAATCTACAAACCAACTTAAGTAGAATTGATATCTCACATATACTTTGTCCTCCAATCCATGAATATGGTATGCCCTTCCATTTATCTGTCTTCTGTGATTTCTTTTGGCAATTTCTTGTAGTTTTCTTTGGATAGGTCCTTTGTATTCTCAGTCAAATTCATTCCTAAACATTCTACTCTTTTGGTTGCACTGCAAATGGAATCCTCTTATTGACTTCTTCTTCAGACTACCCACAACCAGCGCAAAGAAACACCACAGATCCCCGAGTGCTGATCCCACAACCCGCCACCCTGCTGCATTCATTCCCCAGCTCTAGTAATTTTGCTGAGAATCTTTCAGGGTTTTTGACATATAGTATCCTGCTATCTGCAAACAGTGAGAGCTCTACTCCTTCCCTTCCAATTCCAATGCCCTGTACCTCTTTTTCTTGTCCAATTGCCCTGTGCATAGCCTTTTTGATCTATAAAACCCCTCCAGACTGGATTTTGCTAACTGAATCCCTGTGGTGAGGTTTAACATATTCTTCTGCCCTTTGGTAGTTGAATTTAGAGATAAGCTCAGATTCGGGTTATTTATTTATTTTTGCAAAACTATTTCATAGATGGTGGTATATTTTTTCATCAGTAGGCATATAACATTTTGTCTCTTTTTCTGATTTAGCAGTTGTTGATGCCCATTATCTTCCTGAATAATTGCTAAACTATTAACATATCATGGAGTTTATTTTTTTTGTATGCTGTATGGTGGGGTCATATTTCATTATTTGTCTGTGTGAGTATCCCATTATTGCAGCACCATTTGTTGAATTTCTGTTTGTTTTTTGGCAAATGCATGGACCAAAAATCCAACCCAGGTCTCCCCCATGGCAGGAGAGAATTCTACCACTGAACTACCCTTGCACCCCCATGGAGTTTATTTTTATACTATTTGGAGCCACCTTCTATTTAATGACAACAAAGGAGCATACATTATGGAATTACCATAACATTTAACCAACTCCCCTTAATGGTTAGTTATTTCCAATGCTTTGCTATTGAAATGTTTGTGTGTATATGTGTATACACTTAGGAACCAATTCTAAAAAGGTAAATCTCTAAGTCAAGTCAAAAGATAAGGTTTTACCTACCCTCCGAACCCCCCACCCCCGCCGTTGGTGTCGATCCAGGGCAGCACTGGACGCTGCGAGTGGAGGCTTGGCAGGCAGGCCGAGTTCTGGGGTCCGCGCGGGTTCCAACAACTTTCCCCGGGGTGACTTCTTTCTCCATCTCCAAAGGCCCGGGCTGAGCTGCAAGTGCTGAGATGAGGAATGCCGAGCTGCTTAGGCTGTGCTACCTTGCGCTCTCTCATTTAAGCACCAGCCAATAAGTCAAACTTCACTCATTGCAGCAGACACGCCTCCTAGCCGACTGCAGATGTAATTAGCAACAGATGAGGTTCGCATACCATTGGCTTATGTCCGCAGCAACAAGACTAGGTATGCTCACCTGGCCAAGTTGACAACTGAATCTAACTAACACACCTACCCTTTGAACCCCCACCCCCGCCCTTGGTGTCGATCCAGGGCGGCACTGGACTCTGCGAGCGGAGGCATGGCAGGCAGGCCGAGTTCTGGGGTCCGCCCCGCCAGGGCGTGGGCGGCAGGAGTCAGGGGCCTTCTGCCCCAGGACGCTGGGATCTTGCCGCTACGCTGCCCGGTGCTGAACTATTTCAGGTGGAAGAACCCAGGGGAGATCTCACTGAGGGAGCACACGGTGCTGAGTCTGTGCAGCGAGCAGGACATCTATGGCTGGCTCAAGGGGGTCAACAGCGCAAGGATCGCGGCCTAGTACATACAGGTGATCCGCGTACTGGAGCCCAGCCTGGCCCACCGGCCCGTTATGCCACCGTGGCTCCCAGCGGCTTCGAGCCCCTGCCTGGCATGCCACCCGCCTCCTTCAAGCCTCGGCTTGAGGCCATCCAGTGTTGCTGCAGCCACAGAAAGCTCAGTCACCAAGCACCTTCCAGCCGCTGGGTCCGGAGAGGGGTGCCCTGCAGCCGTCGCCTTAGCAGCTTTACGGCAGTGGGGGCAGCGCCAGCCAGGGTAATGATGATGACTGGGACGAGTGGGAGGACAGCTCCAGGTGGCGGACAAGCAGGGAGCACTGGACAACAGGCGCCTACCCGGACCTCGCTGGCTTGTATTGGCTAGGTGGGGGTGGGGGCGTGGAGGGGGCGCAGCCGCTCGCTGCCTCCTGTGACTCGCTCAGCCCTGTAGCTGGGTTTCTGGGGCTGCCAGGCGCCCCGCACCACTTACAGTACCACTGGCAGCACCACCCTTGGGGCCAAGAGCTCGGCTATGGTCAGCTAGATACTCAACCACTTCTCCACCTTCCTCAAGTAGGGCGGGCAAGGCTTCATGCTTGGCAAGGTACTGGGCTTCTGGAAGGGCGGTGTTCTAGTTTGCAAGCTGCTAGAATATGATATACCAGAAATGGAATGGCTTTTAATAAGCTGAATAAGTGGCAAATTCACAGTTCAAAGGCCATGAAAATGTCCAAATTAAAGCAAGTCTATAAAAATTTCCAAATTAAGGCACCAACAAGAGGTTACCTTCTCTGAAGAAAGGCCAATGACATTCAGTTTCTCTCTCAACTGGAAAGGCACGTGGTGAAAATGGCGATGCCTGCTAGCTTTCTCTTCAGACTTGTTATTTCATAAAGCTCCCCTGGAGCATTTTCCTTTTTCATCTCCAAAGGTCTCTGGCTGCCTGGGCTCTTATGGTTCTCATGGGTCTGCTGTGGCTCTCCAAAATGATTCCTCTTTTAAAAGGATTCCAGTAAACTAATCAAGACCCACCTGGAATGGGTGGAGTCACATCTCTCTCTAATCAAAGGTTAATACCCACAACTGGGCAAGTCACACCTCTGTAGAGACAATCTAATCAAGTTTCCAACCTATAGTACTGAATAGGATTAAAAGAAACAGCTGCCTCCAAATGGATGAGAATTAAAACATGGCTTTTCTAGGTACATAATCCTTTCAGACCAGCACAGACAGGCAACAAACTTGTGGTGTTGGGGCCCAATCGCCCTGAGTGGCAGGAGACCTACTCCTTCCAGTGCACCATCAACAACCCATCACGTAGACCAAGTTCAAGGGCATGAAAAGCTACATCTCCTATAAGCTGGTGCCCACAACACACAGGTGCCCATGTACTGGTGCTACAAGCACTTCAACCAGTGGTATGCATGCCTGGCTGAGAAGTTCCTCGTCATCTCAGTGCCTCACCTGTCTGAGAAGCATGCCACAGGCCACTTCAAGGAGGACTTCATCTCCAAGCGCAGGAAGGGCCTGATCTGGTGGATGAACCACATGGCCAGCCACCCAGTGCTGGCGCAGTGCAACATCTTTCAGCAGTCCTGACATGCCCCAGCAGCACTGAAGAAAAGGCCTGGAAACAGGCAAGACAAAGGCTGAGAAGGATGAGATGGTGAGTGACAACTTCTTACTGACCCTGACCGTGCCGTCTGCTGCCACCCTTGACCTGGGTGGAGGTGGGGAATAAGATCAACAGCTTCAACATTTTCATCAAGAAGATGGATGACAGCACGCTGCAGTTCAACCACAAGGCCAAGGAGTTCTCCCACAAGCAGGTGACGGGCTTCACGGGGTATCATAATGTGGGTCAGTCGTTCCTCAGCCATAGCCAGGACTTTGAGCTGAACCAGCAGGCCTTCTTAGTGGGCCTGAGCCAGGCTATTGCTTTCACCAGAGATGTCTACAATGCCATCGGTGAGCTCTTCACAGAGCAGCCCAGGCAGGCCCTGGAAAAATCATGGTCCTGTTTTAGCGCTATATCAGAGGCACCTGGCGAACTTCCCAGACATCATCCACGTACGAAAAGGAGCTCTTACCAAAGTAAATGAGAGTAGGTAATGCTTGGAAGAAGGGAAAACGGAGGTTCAAAAGGCTGATGGCATTCAAGATCACTGTAACAGTATTTCTGCCACTTTGGCTGAAATTCACCATTTCATCAAGTTTGAGTAAGAGACTTTAAATCACAGATGCAGCATTTCTTACAATAACAAATATTTCTCCAAAAAGTGACCCCAAAATTGGAAGAAGCTCTTCACAAATATGACAGTGTTTAATGACCAGACATTGAATTATGGACTTTTTTCAGTTTGAAGATAATTTCTACAGCAGAATAAAAGCTGTTATCAAAGACCGATTGCTAACTATCAGTGGTGGTACAAGGATGATTTTGTGTTCAAATGAAATCCAGCTGAATATATAATTATGTAGGAATCAAACATAATTATATATTTAATATGATTATGTAATAGAAACAGTACCATGTATTGTAACTAAATTATACTATGCATGCCTAAACTACCACTGTAACTTTTGGAATAATACTAATTTGCATTAACTGCTTTTTGAAGTAGGGGTATTTTAGTGCATACCTTATAGACCTCAAAACCCATGAAGGGTCTCAAAGAAGCTGGCGGATAAAAGCCTGGATGCCTTTTTACTCTCATAGATTGGGATTACCTATATTCAACCTATCCTTTGTTTACAAATTCCAACTAGAACAGCTATGTACTTCGTGGCTTTAGACTCTTGCTTTTCATTTCTTCTCTCCCCACCCCACCCCCCATTTTTAAATTTTAAAGTAAGCCACAACTTTTTTGAATGAAAGAGTGAAAGACCAGGGCATATGACAAACTGATGGCGTTATTTGCTAAAGGAGGGAGATGGGTTTCAGCTGTCATCAGTTTGTACAGCAAGTATTATTTCTTGATAAAATGTGGCAAGAGCAGAGAAGTGGGACTTGATGGTTATCTCAGAACGAAATTTCTTAGGGAACGACATAGTGCCACTCTATTCCCTTAGATGCTACAATAGCATTAAGTCTCTTTACTCAAGTGAAAACTTGGCAGAAGATTTAAGGGAGCATGTCATAAAATAGAGATAAGGAGTCTGGTGAATCAGGGGATAAAAGAACAGGATCAGTGACAATACATACTTGGTTTTTAGTTCTTAAGAGATTTTTTTCTTAGCCTGAAGATTTTAATTTTCAGTGTGTTTGTGTGGTTTTTTTTAATGGATCCATACTGTTAACTGATTGATACTCATTATGATTCATTCATTTACTTAATCAAAATCTTTTCAGGCATGTCTGGAAAATTTAGTGTTATATGTGATGTAAAGTAGTGTTTGTTCATATAAGGAGGGACCAGAAATTTCTACTATTCCAAATACTGAAGGAAAAAAATTATTGATTTATACTGTGTTTTTTAAAAAAAGTATTGATAAGACCCCTGGACATTTGACCTTAAAATTATTTTTAACATTTTATTATTATAACGGAAATACAAATGGCTGATAAATATCAAAAAAAAAGATTCAAAAGCAGCTTAATTTAAAAAGCACAAAGAGATTCTGGTTTGAAATGCCAAAACTTCAATGTTTTTGTATTTGGTGAGCTAAATAATGTGATCCTTGAGTTTACAGATTTAAAAACTGTCACTGAAAGGCTTAAGTATCCATTGTTTTTATGCAGTCAAATTTATGCTGCCTCAGGAATCCCTTGGTACTGAAATGGTAATCTGGAAGTAAAGAGGTCAGTTGGAAATGTTGGTGAGTCATAAATTGGGTCAGTTTGCAGATAGTCTAAAACAAGAAGGTCATTGAAATATATATTCAACAGCACATTTAATTTCTAAAAAGTAACTTCATATGGGTTATATTTTTAAGACTAGATTATCATTTTGACCCTTAGAGCTAGATTTGACATCATGTGGCTTTATCTTTACTACAGAAATAGGGAACTGTAATAAAATACATTGTCCTCTAAAAAGTAACTTTCTTTTTGACTGCAAAATACAGTTCTATAAACAAAACCCATATATATATATGTTATTGCAGGAGTTTGGCTATTATGGCATTTAATTTAAAGTTTGAGTCTATATTGGACAAATAAGCAGTATGCTTTTCAAATGATTTGAAAATCATTTTTGTCTTTTTATTTTGATGGTGGTTTGAAGTGGGGTTTTTTTTTTGGTTTTCTTTTTCTTTTTAAGAAAATCACTAAACTTGTGCAATGGTAGCATGGAAATTATCTGAAGTCTTGTATGATTGTGCTTTAGCCAGGATGGACATAGCTTAAACAAAGATTAAAGTATAAGGAAGTAGAAATTCATGCTGCCTATTTCTAAGAGAATCTTTTTTTCTTCATGACTATATTACATGATAATGCCACTGATTTTTAAGGGGTTTCAATTAATTTTATGAGGTCGAACACGAGAATTTATAGTCTTCCTTTTCATCTAAGATCTTTATTTCTCAAATGTTCTTGGTCCTACTGGAGCATTTTGGGAAACAACAATGCTGTGATATTAATACCCAAGAGAAAAGTCATCGTGTGTGCTGGTCATCACTACCAGTATGGAATGATTTTTAAAAATAAACTGTCATGCCCTTCATGCCATTACTTGTCTTTACTGCTGTATTTGTAATTCTGCTATATGATGTGTTTGTAATGCGAGGGCAGGCTTTTGAGCCTGGCTTTGCTATTTTAACTACAGCTGGAGTCGTTTATGTGCTGTAACTATAATGAAGCAAGACTGATTCCACAATCTATGCACTGGAACCCCTTTACTCTTCTAGGCTGTTGTATCTAAAGGTATGGTTTTACCTGGACTAAGGGAACACATTTGAAAGTGAAACATAAAGTTAGTGCAGTAGGAATTGGGATTACAGTAGGACTTAGGGTTTTCATTGGGCTTCATTGGTATAGTTGAGTCTTGCATTTGTTCATAACAACAAAGCAGATTCTTAGAAGCTGATTTTTAATTGCCCTAAATTTTGCTGCTGTTCTCATAATTAAGGACTTGCAGTAAAATTTAGTCTGTGAAGTTGAGCATGTAAGTTTATATATTTGCTATCGGCTTTTTTCCCATGATTTATGTCTTCATTTCCTTAGAACCAAATACTATGTCTGATGCCTTTAAATCAATAAGCATTATTCATTTTTTCATTAATAATTTTATCATTGTCTAACACAATTAAGTAAAATGGTATTATTTATTCATCAACTATAAATGTTGAGTATTGTTTATTTCCTTAAAAATGTTATGATTGATACAGATCAGTCATATTTATCTTTTAAAAAGTAAATGAGAGTTGTTTTATTTCTCAGCTTCAAAAAAGGATATGGTTTAAAAAAATTGATAAATATGACAAAATTGTATTCTGCTGAGGTTTCTAACAGTTTATACTTTTACCAGCAATATACAAATGCCTCACTGTTTACTACAACAGTGTCATCAAACATTTTGATCTTTCACAAAATGGCAGGTGAAAATACCTAATTATAGTTTGAGTTCCATTTCCATTAAAAAAATTAACTCAAAAGGATCAAAGAACTAAATTTAAGGAATAAAATTATAAAAACCTTAAAAGAAAACATAGGGGCAACTCTTCTTAAATATGATACCAAGGCACGAGCAACAAAACACAAAAATTGATAGATTGGGCTTCATCCAAAATTAAAAACTTCTCTGCCTAAGAGTCACTATCAGAAAAGTGAGATGCCAACCCACAAAATGGGAGAAAATATCTGCTGAAAATATATCTGATAAAGGACTTGTTTTTAGAATATGCAAACAAAACTTACAACTCAGTAATAAAAGACAAATAACCCAATTTAAAAATGGGTGAAGGATCTGAATAGACATTTCTCCAAGGAACATATACGAATAGTTAATAAGTATATAAGATCAACAATATTATCATTAACTATCAGGGAAATGCAAATTGAAGCCACAATACACTTCACACATACTAGGATAGCTAGAATCAAAAGTCAAATAACAAAAAATATTGATAAGATTGTAGGCAAATCAGAAACCTTACACACTGCTCATGGAATAAAAAATGGTGGGGCCTCTTAGAAAAACAGTCTGGCAGTTCCTTAAACAATTATACAGAGTTGCCATATGACCCAGCAATTCCACTCTTAGCTATACATGCAAGAGAAATGAAAACATGTTTTCATGTAAAAACTTGTGTATGAATGCTTATAGCAGCATTTTCATAATAACCAAAAAATGGAAATGGCTTAAATGTCCATCAACAGAGAATATATAAACAAAATACGGTGTATCCACATAATGGAATATTATTCAGCCATGAAAAGTTCTGAAATACCAAATGTGCTCCCACAACATGAATGAACCTTGAAAATATTATGTTATGCAAAAGAAGCCATCACACTCCCAGGGGTGTAAACTCCTTGGCAACATGGGACAGAAATCCTAGAATGAGTGGGGACTCAGCATCAAGGGATTGAGAAAACCTTCTTGACCGAAAGGGGGAAGAGAGAAATGACACAAAATAAAGCATCAGTGGCTGAGAGATTTCAAACAGAGTCAAGAGATTACCCTGGAGGTTATTCTTATGCATTATATAGATATTCCCTTTTTAGTTTAAGGTGTATTAGAGAGGCTAGAGGGAAGTGCCTGAAACTGTAGAGCTGTATTCCAGTAGCCATGTTTCTTGAAGATGACTATATAATTATATAGCTTTTGCAATGTGACTGTGTGATAGTGAAAACCTTGTGTCTGATGCTCCTTTTATCTACAGTATGGACAGATGAGTAAAACATATGGATTAAAAATAAATAAATAAGAGGGGGAACAACAACAGAAAAGAACACCTAGGGCTCTAATTTAGACTATAAAAATTTCATACATTAAGTTTATTTTCCTAAAATAACCTCCAGAAGATTCCTGGGCCAGATAAATCCTGAAACCCAGAGAGACCAGCCTCTCCAAGATTATCGACTAATTACATACGCCATCCTTTATTGTTGACACCCCCTTATCAACATGAAAAAGTTAGAATGGACATTGCCCAAAGATCCCTATAGACTGGGAGAAGGATCAAAGGAGAAGAAGTCACAACAGAGAAAATAGGATTTAACAAAGGAGTATGACTGCAGAATCACTATACTGATATTTCTTTTAGCCTCCAGTGTTTTGGAGGAGCTAGAAGGAAAAATCTGAAATAGTGGAACGGTAACACATACAAACTCTGAAATCTGCTCTGTAACTCCTTTTTAAAATGTACTTTGAAAATTATTGTTCTTTTCTTTGTATAAATGTCATATTTTATAATAAAAATGTTTAAAAAAATACAACTCATAAATTGGAAAAAAAAAAAAGAAGCCACCACAAAAGTTAACATATTATATGATTCAATGCATATGAAAGTTCACAATAGGGAAATCTATAAAGGCATAAAGTAGATTGATTGCTTAGAAATGGCGGTGAAGGATGGGGAGTTAAGGAGGTGATAGCTAAAGGGAATGGGTTTTTTATGTGAGGTGATTAAAATGTCCTCAAATTGATTATTGTAATGGTTGCACATACTTTCTACTCTACTAAAAGCCATTGAATTATATATTTTAAATGGGTGAATGGTATGGTATGTGAATTATAACTCAATAAACTGTTTTAAAAAGAAAGGAAAAAGCAAACCTGGCTCTGGTAGTGTGGAAATGGGGCTGAAAGTCCCTTCTCACACATCCATTCTGGATGGAAACCAAGATGAGTAAGCATGTGAATATAAATTAAGGACACTAAGTCTTGTGGTATAACCCTTGAGTGGGATCATCCTCCCATTAAGAACCAATGAGGGGCGGCTGCCGTGGCTCAGCAGGCAGAGCTCCGACCTGCCGTGCTGGAGGTCTGGAGTTCGATCCCTGGTGCCTCCTGCTCATATGCAAGTTAAAAAAAAAAAAGAACCAATGAGGATCAGTGGCTTTGCATCAAACAAGAGCAAGGTCAAATCAAATTGTTTGGGACCAATTTTAAACTATGAAATCATGCAATAGTAGCAAAATCCACAGCAGGTGAAAATGAGATGACTGGCTTATATGCTGGTCAAAATCTCCATTTCTTCTTCCAGAAGATTCCAAGAAAAGAATTTCCTAGAAGTCTGCTAACTTGAGTTGTTGGTTGCTTGAATGATTAATTTGAATATTTTAAAAATGATTCCTTATTTTTATCCCAAGTGAGCCATACTTGTTATATAACCACTGAGAGATCCCAGAGCTAAACACAGTCGTTGTTTTAGGATTTGCAAGTAATACTCTGCCCCTCAGAGAACTCTTCATTCTTCAAGCTACAACTTATTACCTGTTTTTGACTGACTTCTTATTTTCAAAGTTCTTTGACTAGCTGAATCATCATAATATGTACTCTGTTTCTTTTTGTATCCAAAAGGAAATTTCAGACATGCATCTATGCCATAGGAGCCAGAGACTTCTTTTTCTATCCACACATAGTAAGATTTCACAGAATAGTGGGTAAGAGCATAAACTTTGGAGTCAGACTACTTGGGTTCAAATTTCATTTATTAGATGTGTGACTCTGAGATTACTTAACCTCAATGTACTTCAGGCTCTTCATCTGTAAGATGTGAATAATTTAAGTACTTATCTTATGGGGACTTTGAAAGGATTATATAAATTAACATATTCAATGTGGTCATAATATTGGACAGTAAATAAATGTTTCATAAGATAATTTTATATGACAATATCCTTCTCAAGGGTCTTGGGAATTAGAGGCAGGAGTCTCTGTTATATTGCCAATTAGAACTACAGAAGTAGTTTATGTCTGAATCTCCAATTCTGCAAGATTATAATATACTGATTACTAAGAAATACCTCAGCTTTCAACAACTAAGGAATGTCTGTCAGACCATTTGCTATTAATAATGGACCAATTTAAAATATGGGGAAAATATCTGATAAACACCAATAATAACAGTGTGCTTTATATGCCAGAAAATTGTACTACGGAATTTTTTTTTTTAATTTTATTAATTAAAAAAAAATTACAAGAAACAAACATTCCCAACACATACACTCAGCAATTCACAAGATCATCACATAGTTGCATATTCATCATCATGATCATTTCCCAGAACATTTGCATCAATTCAGAAAAATAAAAAGACAACAGAAAAATATAACAAACAGAAGAAAAAAAAATTTTACAGGCCATACCCCTTACTGATCCCTTTCATTGATCACTAGCATTTCAAACTAAATCTATTTTAACATTTGTTCCCCCTATTATTTATTTTTATTCCAAATGTTCCTCTCATCTGTTGACGAGGTAGATAAAAGGAGCATCAGACACAAGGTTTTCACAATCACACAGTCACATTGTGAAAGCTATATCATTATACAATCATCATCAAGAAACATGGCTACTGGAACACAGCTCTACATTTTCAGGCAGTTCCCTCCAGCCTCTCCATTACATCTTGGATAACAAGGTGATATCTACTTAATGCATAAGAATAACCTCCA
>PVIY010020887.1:0-2500 GCA_004026745.1 Myrmecophaga tridactyla
GGACCAAACATGGACTGGCAAGTCAATGGACCTCGTGTCCACCTCCCTATCCTGCCCTCATGGTAGATAAAACTAATAGATGATGGCATTCCAGGCAGCCACTAGGAATTAATCAAAGATGGCAAGTGACATGAAACCAGTTTTCCATTCCATGCTACATTCAATCCCACTCCCCTTAGACAGTGTGTAGAATAACACAGCTGGTTAGCAACTTGACAAAATCCCCTCTTTCCAATGGACTGGGAGAGGAAACCTCACACTAAAAATAGCTCTGATGAAAAGAAAATATTCAAATTATTCAATACAGTTATTGTTTTCCTAAAAGTCAAAATGCAACTGAGTGAACTGTTTTGTGGCCCAGAGGGGAGGGTAAAGCTCATTGACTTAAAATCTACCTTTTGAATATAGTTACAATGTATCACAAAATATAAGGTTGCTACCTGGTCACATCCTTATGAACGTCAATATAATTTATTTACAAGAGACTGGAGTTTAGGAAATCAACTTGCTCTTGCTCAAGCTATAACTTCTGAATTCTTTGGCACATGTTTTAACAATCTTTCTCTTGATTTTGATTCAGTTTCTTGAAAAAGATGACTTTATATATCATTTGACTTGTGCCAAGGTACTTGATTCTCTGATCTCGAAAGCCTGACCTCTTGTGATCATCTCTTAAACTTTAGGTATCATAATTTGCTCTTCTAGTGATCTGATAATTTTTCTAAATGCCAGAAAGGACAATTGTAACGCCCAAAACTCCCCTCCACCCTAGACAATCAGGACAGTGATTAATCACCCAAGACTACCCATTCATCTATCTTTGAATTTTTAAAGAAAAGAATAGAAATGGTAGCTATTGATGTACACATTATCCAATAAAACAACTTTCATTTTCTGCAGAGAAGAAAATGAATTAAATATTCATATTTTGTGGTGGGGACTACTATAAAGCTATAAAATGATTGCAAAGTAAAAGGTGAATGAATGTTACATCGACTTTTTTTTTCTTTTTTACATTACATCAACTTTTAACAGTGACAAATAAGGAGAATATTCTTGAATATTCTGGACCTAAAGACAATCAAATTTGATTGTCTCTAAAAGTGGCGCAGCTTTTAATACCTACTGGGAAATCAGCTTGATCTATAAAATGACTTTAAAATCCATTTGTTTTATTCTTTGCAATCTTATTCCTTTTAGTAACTTTGAACTAATCTCTATTATGTAAGAGGCCAAAACTGTAAATAAATACATGGCTTTGGTAGCAAACTTTTGATATTATGACAAGACTTTGGACATCTAGGTCCACTATTCCCAGGTGAAATGCTTCTTTTGAGGCACTCTTCGTTTGGTTTCTAGCCAAATAATTGCCCAGAGCTTCTTTATCTGATGAAGGGCACTAAAAAAAGGACATTGTCTGTGTTAGTGTGTGGTTCAATTACAAGGACTCCCAGCTTGGTGCTCACACAAATTTTCCTTATCTTTTTTTTCTTAAAAAGCTTAATTTTTTTTGGTGTGGGGAGGATATGTGAATATATGATCATCATCAGTTTATGTTAAGAGAAATGTCATTTTTAAACTTTATAACTTTCCACTGAGACAGCCTGTGAAAGATTATTTTCAGCACATTTGATCAAGGAGTATTGGTAACTCTTGAGTGTTGCATTTTCTATAACATCATTTATATATATATTTAAAGGAAAGTTAAATAGGGCAGCCAGGTCACATGTTGCTTCCCAAAGGTGCCATGCCTTATGACTCCAGGGCTGTTGGCTGCTTCTGCAGAGAAAGGATGGTGGCTTAGGGGCTTTGCCACAAATTGGCATGTGCAGTGGTATGATGGAACATGCAAGCTGCTCTGCACAATTTCCATAGGGCAATAGAAAATTGCTATTGAACACAAGGGTGATTGGGAAGGGAATGATATGGCTAGTTGAGTTTCAAGTCGATGACCTCTTCAGTTTTATAATCATGACATCGAGAGTTGAAAAAATACTATCATGCCTGGTCATAGCAGGAGCATTTTCTTTAATAACTCTGTTTTCATTTTCTTTTCTCCTTTCTGATCACCCTCGCTTTGCATGTGAATGTCCACTTTTGAGCCTTTTGAGCTCAATGACGGGATTTTTAACATTAAGCAAGTGTTTTTAGTGGGCATGCTGTAATCTATGAAAACTGTTTATTTAGAAAATAAACGCTACATAGGCTCCTCAAACATGAAGGAAAGGACGATAATTTTTGTTTATGCAGTTGTTTATATTTTCTACAGGAGCACTGTTAACTAAAGACTTGTGAATTTAGGGGAAGAAGCTTTGACTTTATGAAACAGATTGCCTGATCTTTATTTCAAAGACTCCTAAGTAAATATTCACAGCAGTGTGAGATCAACAATATACAGTTTGGGCTTAAAGTCATAGTTTGTTATATTTGTGATGAGTGTATGTGTCAGTGGGTACGTACGTGCATGCATTGGTTTAAGTAGAGCTTGGTCACCTGAAAA
>PVIY010020887.1:12500-32500 GCA_004026745.1 Myrmecophaga tridactyla
CTACTTTGAGTAAATGTTTCACTGAACTAAGCAACACTTTCAGTAAAATGACTAATAAGCCAACTAGTTATTATGGTATCATGTAGTCATGTCCAGAATTTTAAACATTTATTAAATCTAATGTTAATATTCCCCAAGTACTCTCTAAAATATACAAAGGAAATCTTCTAATGAGATTACTTGTGAAAGTTCATATTCATTTAATGACTTTTATAAAATATGACATTTTGATTTAATAATAGTTATAAGTTGAATTTATAATTTTAGATTTTCCAGGTTCAATCTAGGATTCAGAACATTTTAGTGAATGCTAAACTATAAGTACTGGAAATAATCAGAATAAACTCCTAAGGTTAATATAATAGCACCTTTGTCTAATTAGGTTTCACAAATGACCTATGAATATTCAAGACTTTCAAGCTTAAATATCTGGGTATTTCTGAACAGATATGGAGTAACAGGCAAGACATATATAGATGTCTAGGACTGGTCTTTGGAATTGTTTTCAAGTCAATTAATAATATTTGGGGCATCTCATAACTTTAGCTAAAGATTTGACCTCTCATGTAGTTGGTATGTCTTTATATTAGCAGGGCTCTGAGAGGACCTCAGAGGTCTGACCCTGTCTCTAATTCCCTTTTCCACTTCTATAGCTCCTTCAGCTGGAGCACTGCAATATTATACTAGTCTGGTTCATTTCTGCTTAGTTCTCTGAGTTGAATTTACTTGAATAAAGAGCTTTGTGGAAAAGTCTAAAGTTCCTGATAAAGAGTAACGAGCAGCATATATTATTGAAACACAAATACAAAGGGATAATTATTAAAAAGGATAGCTA
The DNA here is from genome assembly GCA_004026745.1 of Myrmecophaga tridactyla. Classification (NCBI taxonomy): domain Eukaryota; kingdom Metazoa; phylum Chordata; class Mammalia; order Pilosa; family Myrmecophagidae; genus Myrmecophaga; species Myrmecophaga tridactyla. The sequence goes on from PVIY010020887.1 coordinate 13,336, forward strand.
CAAAATTCTCAGAGAATTTTAATTCAAAGACTTTATTTATTTCATTATAGCATTGCCTTGTACAAAAATCTGTCTGAACTGAGACATAAGGAGCTGTACCAGAGTAAGCCTAAATGCTTCAGTCATTCTCAATAATGTATGATTTGGCCATAATCTACCTATGAAAGCTTCAATTCCAGCCAAATATCATGATCCTCAAAACATGTTCAGTTTCTACTCCAAGCCATTTTTCATGCTGACTTAGTCTGTGCTTCCCTCTCCAACTCTCTGTGGGTATGTACATAAAACCGGAATTCCTTCAGCTCTGTATTACACATCCTGTCTATCATTTAAAGATCAACTCATAACTCATTTTCTCCATATAGACTTTGTTTGACATGTTCAGCTTGCAATGACCTCCTATTTTGACTGGCCAATGCGCTTATTTTTTATTATTTTCATGCTCAAAACTGAAGAATCCTTGAATCCTAAAATTGTACCAGACATAATCTTATTAAATGCTCCTATTTTACAGATCAGAAAACTGAGTGACTCTACAAGTGCTATATGGTAAGTATTGGGAGAATCAGGACTAGTAGACATGCTGACCTCTGAATGTATTATGGAACCTTGTTCTATTTGCTCTCCTATGTTGTCTTAATCAAGGGCACTGTCACTTAACTCGTTCTAGGGATGACTATACCTTGTTTCGCCAACTTAGACTATGAATTTCACAGACCCAGAGGCCTATACACACAGCAAGTACCCAATCAGTGCTTGATGATTGAATAAATGATGTCTCATCAAGTCATTAAGAGTTTCATTTGCACTATTCTAAATTAGTGAACAAGGTATCAGAATTAGTGAATAAGGTATCGCAGTTGGGAAAGATGTAAATAAAATTATCTTTCATGGCCACAGTGTTGAGCTGTTCATTTATTAATATAACCCAAAAGCAAAATCAATATTTATTAATGCTTATTTTTAAAAAGATTTGATTGCCATCCATAAAATGTCTAGGAAGTAAATAAATGATGGGAAGAAAACTTTGAGCATCCTAGGGAAAAAAAGAAAACTGCTTGAGAGGTACGGTGCCTATGCCTTTGGATTGGTGGAAACCTTCTCAATCAAAATAAAATTTAATAGTAATCATCGCTATTTATATTAGGTATCCTCTTTTTTGGATCTGAAGGTGTTCTATATTTTTGCTTGCCATGTTGTATGCCATCTGAAAAGAAATGGAACATAATGAAGGTGTATGCATTATGTGGGGTGCAGTGTGAATAGGGAAACAGTCTCTTGACAAAAATATATTCACTAGCTATATTTTTCACTTCTTACCCCCATGACAGCATATGAGGGCATTTAAACTGACTTCTGGAAAAAAGATCGATGATCAGTGTACTGTTCATTTTACCAAATTCTTCAAGGACTATGTGTTACACATGATAGGATAATTAGGTTTCCTTCCAGGAGAAATGCCTCCTCCACTATAGAAACATCCCAATGTAAATAAAATATTTAAACAATGTAAATAAAATATTTTCTTTAAAGAAACTCTCTTTTCATTGCCCACCAATTCTTCTTTGCATATCATCCTCTTTTCCAGTGGGATTATCTGAAGATTTTTAAATTAGTAGTGCAATTTAGTTCAATAATTTTTATGTATTTAGTATTTTGGTTAACGTGAAAGAAAATATAGCATACAGTAATACTGAATAGTTTATCATCTTTAGTCATGAAGCAGTATAAGATAGTACTTACGAATCTGGGTTTTGAGGACAAAGACTTGCTTCTGAAACTTGGTTCCTTTACTTCCCAGCTATGGGAACTTAAGGAAGCTACTTAACCTCTATGCACTTCAATTTCTTTACCCATAAAACAAGAAATACAAAGGATGTACTTTATACAGTTGTGATAAGAATTACATGGTTTAATACATACAAACCACTTGGAACAGTGCCTGGGTCATAAGTGATCAACAAATGTTAGCTATAATCATTATGTAAAAAAGAAAGCATGGTATTAATACATGATTCAATTTTTAAACATTTTATGATTCGTTAACTCTGAAAGTATTTTTAGCTCCTCTCCACAAATTAAGATTTTTATTATTGTATCAGCAAAGTCACAAAACAAGGTACATTCATCCCACATATCAGATGCAAGGTATTAGAGCTATTATTAAAGTCTACCTACACTTCCTTAAATGTTCATTTAAAATAATAAAAGGAACAAAGTAACATTACATATTGCTAAAATTATTCCAAATAATTACTACCAATATATTCCCAAACACTAAAATACTAAGCCAAATGCTCGAGTCATTTTTAGGTCAATAAAGGAAAGTAAATTTCAAAGCAGGAAGGTTGTCGTTGAGGCACTCTGTACACAGAGGCCCTTACATTTATTTTCCGTTAGCCATTCATCACAGGCATCATCACTCACTTGTCATTAAATCACTACTACATGTTCAATAAATGGCCCAAGTCTCCATCACATTTACTATGCATGTTGTGGCATATGGAGTTTTGGTGATAGATATTTAGCTAGAGAAACCTTGACTAGACTACTTCAAGTGGACTAAAAACATGGAAATTTTAAGAGACATAGCAATATATTTAAGTTTATTAGAAAATGAATTTTTCTGCCAGAGATTCTGTTATGCTGTGGATTGAGTTAAGTCCCCTGTGTCTGTAATGATGTCAAGACTATCAATCTCACTATGACAAGAAAAGGCAATAACATATTATCATTATCTCATATTGTCAATTATTAATTTAACAAACATTTACTGAGTCCCTTTTACATATAGGGCACTGTGGGGCCTTTAAATATCTATCAAGAACGTGTAGTATAGTATGGCAGAAATACGTACTTAAACAACTACAAGATTGCTTGCCGTAAGTGTCCTAAGAGAAAAAGCAATTAAGTGGTACAAGAGGAATTAATGACTGAGGGAGATTATTTGCCTCTAAAAGAATGCCAAAGTTCTAACAACATTAAAAGACATATGTATTCCTAATGCAATTCATTAAATACACGCAAAGAGTGTGCAAGTTAGATGGACTCAGGAGAGAAATTCCTGACTATTTTGGTGATAAAACATGTTCTTAGTTTGAAGAAGGTCTATTCTGGGTGGTTCAGGCAGTCATCATGCCATTTTCACCCCAATGATTCAAAATTTATATACTGCTTCCTTCAGCTAGGATTTGAGGTATCTTACAGATTAAACTGTAGTCCTTGAGCGAGCCCTTAATAACAAGCAAAGTAGAAGCTACTTCAAACAAACAGAACGAGTTGCCTCCAGGAATAAAACAGATGGTAACATTTGAAAAATACACTGAGGACTTGGTTTTGAAAAAAAAACTTATGAACAAAAGGAAAGAAAAAGTACTGTTGGGTAACTGAGTTTTTGTTGTCTGATTTGTGAGATCTTGAATAAAGGATAATAAGTGAACTTATTTTTCACATATCTAAAGCAGAAGTCTAAGAAGTCTGGAGAGGATTATCTACCCAGTCATTCATTTATTTATCGGGCAACCAGTATACGCCAGACATCAGTCTCATTACACACTTCAGAATATGGACTTTGGAAATGAAGGCCAGAAGGAAAATGTATCCACCTTTCATAGTCACTGCAGTAGTTCTTCTAAGCCTGGTAAAATTTGTTATATTTCTTTAAATGGAGTCTGAAATAATTTCTTCTTTTATTTTAAAGCAAATTATCCATCTGGTAAATAATGGTGATTTCTTCAAACTAGAATCCAAGAACTCATTACAAATGCCTTCAAAATTGTTCTATCCACGAAATAAAAATACTTCTGAAACAACCATTCCTTTTAGTCCATTACCTACTATTTACCACAGAGAAGCAGTGATTTATGTTTCCTGCTTAAAGATGATATAGCCACCTCCTAATTTTATGTAATTTCCACTTGAGAGAGTGCTATTGGGAACTTCTTTATATAATTGGAGGAAAAGAAGTATTTAATGATGGAGAGATATAAGTGTGTTATTATCCCCTAACAGAAAGATACAAAGTCAGTAATTGAAATAGAAGGTCTTCTAGAAGCATAAAAGTTACTTCTTAGAAGTGAAAAAAATCAGCTCAATAGACATGTGAGAAACATGGGCTAGGGCCGATATGGACAATGGTTCCTGTTCTCATAGAGTTTCAGTCTAATAGAAGAAGGAAGACATGCACAAGTAAATCCCATACAAAGCAGACTGATTGACACCATAGTAAGCAGAGTGTTATCAAGGAGGGGAGACGAATTCTGACAGCGCAGTCAGTAAATGCTGTGTGAAGGAGGTGTCAGTTCAGGGAGGCTCTGAAATATTTATTTAGCAAATTTGAGCAGAGACGAGAGAAAACGTGCTCTAAGTGGAAATGGTGAAAGTGGGGTATCTCGGATGTGCTATGTGTAACCCAAGAGTGTGTAGCAGTCATGAGGTAAGGAGGGTTGTTAGTCAAGAATATGCTAGAAAAACAAAACAGGGTCCAACGGTGAAGGGCCTTGCACTGCCCATTATGGAGTTTAAACTTTATTTTCTGCCAGCTGAAGGACCATGGATGGTTTCTGAGCAGTGGAGTGAAAAGATAAGAATTTTAAAGGGATTAATTTGTGAAGCATAGACTAGAGGTAGGGTTAACTAGTTAGAAGCTTCCTAAACCTTTCTGATTAGAAACAGTGGAGACAAGTGAAGAATTTAGGATATAAGTTGTGTAGAAAAAAGGTCTTTGCATCTATAGTTCTTAAACTTTTTTGTATATGGAATATTTCCCTTTCACATTCCACTAAGAAGACAGAAGTGCCGAAATCCATGTGAAAATTTTTAAGTTAAAATAGTTCATTTTAACTTAATGGTTTATAATTCATATATGATCTTGATGAAGATTTGGAATTTTTGTTTCAACTGTTTGATGGGAAGGGAGAGAAGAAGCTGGAGAGTTTGGATATAGTGAAAAATGGAAGATAGAAAGATGTTGAAACAAATTTCACCACAGTATTCTTTTTTGAATATTTGTGGTCCCAGTATGGCCATAATTAATTCATAAAAGGCTGTTGATAACTGGTCTCTGGAAACTTTACTTATTTATTTTTAGTTGGGGTTCTTATGTCATTTTAAACATAAATATGTTTTAAAGCTGAATCTCAAGGGAAAAGGGCATAAAGAGGTGCCATTTTCTCAAGTGAAAAAAGTCTTCTAGTATTTACAGAGAGGAACAGCAAAGATGAAAATTGGTAAGACTTTTTAAAAGTAGGTAACACCAAAAAAAATAAATAAATAAATAAAATAAAAAGGCAGGCCACAGTGGCTCAGCAGGCCGAGTTCTTGCCTGCCATGCCAGAAACCTGGGTTCAATTCTCGATGCCTGTCCATGCAAAAAATAAAATAATAAAATAAAATAAAATAAAAGTAATAAAAAATAAAATAAAAATGGATAACATATACCTTTATGAGTCTTGCTAAGTACCTACAAGTAACTGTTGATTTTTTTTTTTATGCCCCTACTCTATCATATCATCAGCTTGGAGGTTAAAGAACTCCAAGATATGGCTTCCAAATTCCTGTCCAATTGCAACTTGCAGGTATTCCTCTTTTGGCAGATGGCTCCTGTCAAGGCAAATGAATTATGTCCATTCTCTGAACAAGACCCTTGTTCTACATCTTAATCACTATTGCTAATGGGGTGTCCTATACTCTCATGTCTCATCTCTACCTAATATTAGGTTGACACATTTAAGATGGCTATTTTTAGAAGTAAAAAACAATCAAATAGCAATAACTTCATAAAGTTTGACCTAAAATCGACTCCATATTTTGTCTGAAGTCAAAGCCACATTTTCATGAACACTTTATTGATTCTTCTCCTATTGCTGCACATGTATATGTGTACTTACATCTCAGACTTCTCATTTTGTTTACAGTTCTCTTCATTCCTTTCCTTAGTCTCTATTGCATTATCATTATGCATGTACTTATCCCGCTATTACTGGATTTTTTTTTTTTAACATGGGCAGGCACCGGGAATCGAACCCAGGTCCTCTGTCATAGCAGGCGAGCATTCTTGCCTGCTGAGCCACCGTGGCCCACCCTATTACTGGATTTTTATCTCTTCATAGATACAGACTGTCTGCCACAGTTTTCAGCAAAGTCTGTTCACATAAAAGGTGTTTAATAAATGTTTATTTGATTTAAATGAATGAAACTCTTCTCTGGACCATTCAACCTAACAAGCCTCTGTTGAAGGTGCTGCAAAGTAGCAGCTGATTTTTATATTCTAGTTTAATCTATCAGTTTTATAGCCCACCCTCAGTAATTAATGCAAAGGGGACTAGCAACATTAATAGACTGATTTGTTGCCTTAAAGAAATGTGTTGCTTCATTTGTTGTGGAAATTTTAAGTACTCAAGCCACCAATGAGAGGAAGGAGAAATGCTAATGTTTGCTTATACCCTAAAGCAAAGAGTCAAATTATAATGTGAAAGTTTCTCTTTTAAATTGTGGTCACACAGTGTATTCCCTAGAGAAATGCAAATAGTCATTTTCTCCTTATTCAAGACCAAGTAATAGATCCTATCAACTGTTTCTGCTTTTCTTTAGGATAAGAAAGTACTATTGCTAAATTTTTCTTTAAAAAGAAGTTGTTCAAAATATATTTAATTCAAAAAAACATACTTATATCATTAGACAAGTTTTAGCCTCAAAACTGCATTTTCTCATCCTTGCTTATTTAAAAGTTACTAAATGTAATGATTAAAATATTTATATACTACAATCATTTATGAGACTAAGGGGCACAATGTAAATTTGGTCCTTTCAGAAATATATAATAGATACCAAGAAATTAATGATAATCATTATTTTGAATGATAAAAATTATCTCAAATTTTAAGATAGAGGTCCATAAATGCTGTGAAGAAAAACTTACAAGATAATTTATGACTCATATCTATAATTTTATCAAGCATTTACGAGTCCAAACTCATGGTTAGACTAGATTAAAATTGTTCTGATGTGATTTACCTTTTCTTCATATAATCCTAGTTAGCTGGGAAAACGTTCAATACATTAATATAATGTAGAAAAAAGATATGGATGATTTTTAAATAGGATTTTTAACCTTTTTCCCTGCCCTAACACACTTGAGATATAACATACTTCTGTCAGTAACAGTGGATCATTGCTATAAAAAATGTTACTCCCCAGATAATACTCAAAATGCGATCCTCAGAAACAGCTTTAGGGCTCTAATGCTTCAATTTTACTATGGAAACTGATTTTATTTGACCCAATATAGCAATCTTTATTCAATAAAATGAACTTATATATACACATACAGTTCTTCAAGTAACACATTGAATATCTTGAAGTACATGTAGCCTTTAAACCATGTGTCTATTTCCTAATCAATACAACTTATTAAAGTTCCTCATTTTAAAGTGTGTTGTTTCTTATTTCTACTAAATTTAGTTTGGATAGCTTTTTAGCTTACGTAGGATACACTGATAAACTCAAATAGAACACTTGTATAAACATATAAATGCTTTACCTTTTTTTATTATGTCCTCATTACTGATTAGCCACCTTTAAAAATACCAGAATAAACTGAAATTTGCTATAGGCATATTCTCTCCATTAATTTGAACAGGTTTTGACTATTGTTCAAAATAGGAGTAAAAATGTGCTAGTTATAAGTAAACATTCATACAAGGTGGGATTTTCTTTTAATTATCTACACTCTCTGTTTAGTACTGGGCACAAAGCTGTGGAATGAATGATGATAACTATTAGGATCCAAACATTTTAAGTGACCAAAGTATATGACTAGTGCTTCAGTTACCAATTTCATGTGTATTTAAATAAATTTTTACTTGATTCCAATTTCCCAATGGCACAACTACAAGCTTACTTCATGCTGACATAGAAATTATTGTTTTTAAAATGTTAATCAATTCCAAAATATAAGAATTCTCTATTAAGATAGATTTAGATTGGTGAAACTCAAGTTTTTGGGTTTTTTGTTTTTGAATAGCTAACTTCTATTGCTGATTTTTTGGAAGTTTGTAATCACATACACAGAAAATACAAAGAAAATAGTCGTTTTTTTTTCAAAGAAGAAGTTTCACATAAAAACTGATAAAATAATTTTTGTTCATTTAGAAAGCACACAAAAAATGGAGATTCTGGAAATTCAGTCTTACTCACTTCCTTCTAGAATATACCAAGGGAAATTATATAATTGTGTTTGGAATTTGATGACCAACTCATAAACATTGCAAGATTAGTTATCTCTAGTTGTATAAAGTTAGTTTGAAAGAGAAACAGTCATGTTTCTTAAACTAATGCAAATTTTAGAGGAATATTTTGTATTTCTGTTTAGGAAGGTATTTTAGTTTATTTAGCATATCATAAAATCAAATGATATAAGTGAAATTAAAGTTGAAGTGGAAAAGTTTACTTTAAAATATGTTTCATTGGTACTTTTCAAAAGGAGAGCTGATCTTTTTTTTTTCTTTTTTTTTTAAATTTGCATATGGGCAGGAGGCACCAGGGATCGAACTCCAGACCTCCAGCATGGCAGGTCGGAGCTCTGCCTGCTGAGCCATGGCAGCCGCCCAGGAGAGCTGATCTTAAGCTCAAGTGAGTAACTAGGAGTTTTTTATATAGTCAGAAAGATTATTTACTTGGTTTTCTTAGACTGTATTCTTCTGAAAGGATATTCCTGACTTCTTTCACTAAAAACTGGATTTTATATCCCAAGTTTAAGAACATTTTAGAGAAAAATGTTAATTCTCTCCTTTACAGTAGTGACTAAAAATGCCATACAATTAATATTTAATTTTCTAGAAATGAAAAAGTTTAGTTCTTATTTTATCAGCCAAGAAATTTTAAGCAGGTCTGTACTCTCTGGTTCAACTTTTTGCCAATTTCTTGTCTTTTGACATTATTTCTTTTATAGATTAAAATAACATTTGCCACAAAAATTCTGGTGTTTGAATGAATTGATTTTTGTTTTGATTTGAACTGGTTTGCACATAGCTGATGCCACCAAGACAGTATTCCGAACCATCACTCTACCAAAATAAAAATCCTCTTTCTTTTTACCTGATGAAAAAGAAAATGTTCCTTCTCCTAGAAATTTGCAACGTAAAAAGTGGATCCCCAAATTGCAGTGAACAAATGATTGCTCACATATATATGCTTTTGTAAAGTTTGATCTGCTCAGGAATAAATAGAAAATGCTCTAATAAATTTCCCATACCTTTTCTGCTAATTAAAATTAAATACATTTTAATTTTTCCTCTTCAAATCAGAATATAACTAATATATTTAATAAATTTTATCTTCTTTAGTATATTTTTTTACATGCTGCCATTTACTATATATATATATTTTTTTTGGCATAATCGGACTCTGGGAATTGAACCCGGGTCTCTGGCATGGCAGGTAGAATTCTGCCGCTGAGCCACTATTGCAGCGCCCTGCCATTTACTATTTGATTGCAAAAGAATATTGTTTTCAGATCACTGAAAAGAACTTCCCTTCTAAGATACATTGGCACACTTAATGATGCAGTTTATAATCCTATTCTACATCCCGGTAGATCTGACCCTGAGCTAAAGTTCCAAAGTTTCATTTAAAGTCAGCAGAAATCCTAAGGAATACAACAAAAAAGTGGATTAAGGTTAATGAAACATAATATAAGTTGCATGCATAAATATGTATGTGAGAATTTCTCTAAGACTTCTTGCGTTTACCTTTGGAAGTATATTAAAATTTATCCAACATTGTTTAAAGAAAACTGGATTTTAAGTGATTTAGGGGTTCATTCCTTAATGATTTGAAATAGTTTTGTCATTGTGCTGGTAAATAAAAATTTTTTAAAAAATCACACACACACACAAAACACAACAGCTACAGCAACAGCGAAAACAAAATTCTTGAAGATTTTCCACTCTATTTGAATTCACAATGGTGATAAATGTGACTAGAACGGTTGTAGTAAAATAAAAATACAGATGTAACTACTCTGATCATTGATGAGAACAAATAAATTGTACACAATCTCAGAATCAACTAGTTGCCCATTGGTGGCAATATAAAATTGAGATACAATTGAGACCATTCCATTTTCTCTCTCATAAATGAAAACTTTCAATAACCATTCTACTATGGTTCTAAGGACCCTTACTAGTCAGGGAAATAAAATAAAATCTAAATCACACTTTAACACTTAGTCATCAGGGCAATCTTGCTACTGCACCAACTCTTAATTGAGTCATTCACCTAAAAAGTGAATTTTGCCTTGTTCCATGCCTTGTTCCAGTCATGAATGTCAGGATGGATATATAGGGTATATGTCCCAGTTTTCTCTACAATTTCTTACTTAATAAAGTAAGTTTTTCTTGCTTCTTGAAGAACTCAAAGTCCCATAAGTTGGGTCTGTCTATGGTTTGCCTTCCCCACTGTGGTTTCACCCATTTTCTGGACTATTCACTTCTGATTGCCAAACCAGTCTGATGAATGCTGTCCATCCACCATGGGCTCTCGCTGAAGCTGTCTCTCAGTGAGATGGACAAGTGGCATCTGGAGTGCATGGTCCGTGGCCCTGATCTAGCCGATCTCGCAGACCACCTTCTCTGCTGAAACTATTGTTTTTCTCAAATTAAGCCACATACTGACTCAGATCTAGTAAAGAATGTTAGTTTACATTAGTTATGTTAAAGTATTTGATAATCTGTCACTTACATAAGTTACATAAATTATTTATTTCTATCCTAGTGTTAGAAACTGTTTACAGAATGTAGGAAAACCAAGACAGAGTTTTAAACTGTGTTTATTGGTACTGAAGTATTCAAGTAGATTATGGTACTTAAGTGACTAGTGAATTTGTGAATTTTAAATTCTATCAAAGTAGCCAAGATGCACGTAGGTTAATATATCAAATATAATTTCTTATGTAAATTACCTTCACGTATAAAGGCTACTTATATATTAAATATTGATAGTCATAAAATGCCTTTAGGCACCAAATAAACACCCACATCCCAAGTCTTATGTCAAAATCTTAAGTCATATAACTATATGGGTATGTAAAACTTTTCCCTGGTACTAGAAGTAGAAAATAATTATGACTTTATAGCAATATTCATTCTTCAACAACTCAATCACTGACTTTTCGGTCCTCAGAAAGAGGCAATTTCTAAGGCTGAACTAGTGTTGATGCAAATGAAGATGTGTCTTCTAACAAAATATCTTCTTTAGATATAAAACAGAAGCAGGAAGCTACAATACTGTCAGCTCAAAGTTTTCCAGCATACTTTGCCTAAATTGTGGGAATTCACACCATGGATGTCAGATATCATCTGTATAGTTCTATAAAAATCCTTCAAAACCCTATAGGAACCCACAAATTTTGACAATTGGCACGGTAGGGATACAACACTTTTTAGCTAAAGGTACTGTACCTCTGGGAGGATCTTTTTATTAAGAGGAACTGGAAAGAGTTGTGCTACATATGGGGCCTAGAATAATGTAAAAAAGAACAGCAGTTACTGATCCACACTTGCAGCATTAAAAAAAAAAGATGAGATGATAAAGAGCTGGCATAATCATAAGTTCTGTACAATCACTTTGGAAAGAGATTGAAAAGCTAACTAGCAAAGTTAATGAAAAAGTTTTGAGATTAAATAAAAATGGGATTAAATCAGAGGAAAAATTATGAGGCCCAGAAATGTTAAGGGAAAAAATTAAAAGTGGTTGAAAAATTCTGAATTAGAAAATCTGTGAAAACATATGTGAGGCAGAAAAATGCTTTTATGTTCAGAGCTCCATAATGCAACATAATGATCCAAAATATCCCGCAAAAATAGAAAGGCTTAACAAGCATGAAGACAATGAGAGAGAGAGCATTCCACTTGCTCAAGTTGTCAGTCACTTTCAACTGTTTTTCTCTGAAATACAGAGCCACTCCAATTTCAAATGCTTTTGTCCACAGAGTTCTAAGATCTGTAGGGATTTATATCAACCACCAAAGGTGTAGAATCTGCAAATTCTTCATGTGCCTACAAATAGCAATTTAAACTTTAAAGCTGCCAAAGAGAATTGAAAAAAAGGCAATATTATATACTTTATTATTTTCATTATGTTTCATGAAAATTCACAATTTCTATTAGACTATTGATGCTGCTTTTAAAAACGGGAGGTCTGAAAGTCCCTTTAAGTTGTCTTTGGGGCCAAAATACATTGCCAGGAGAGACTGACACTTAACCATGGTATGAGCAAGTGAGGGGCTCGTGAAGCAAAAGATGTTGTAAAGATGATTTGGGACATGTGATAGAAAGTTCCGGGGCACATTGAATATGCATCTGACATGCTAATCAAAAAGATTAATGTGATCACTACTGCAGTTCTGAAATACCTTGACATTCCTTTTATGTGATGCCTCAGCCTTGATTTCCTTACCCTAAAGTTTTGGCTTCTAAGGAGACCGCAGATTTATTCTCTAGTCCTACGTGTGAAAGATTTACATTCTGATTCTATATAGAAGATCACCAACTCTCAATCTTCAAATATTTGCTTTAATAAGAGGAAGATAATAATAATTATCTGCAACTAATAAAGAAGAACATTTAGTTAGCAGAACTTTGAAATGACCTAGAAGCTAAGAGGATTCAGGAATGACATGTAAGAAATTATCTGAAAACCCAACAGTAGGAGGCTCTAATAATCAAGTGGCGGAGAGACATACAATGGAATGCTTTGAGGGTAAATCCCTCAAACACAATATCAGCTTAAGAATATTCATTTTAATCTTAAGAAACAAAATTTGAAAATATAAAAATGAGAATATCATTAACATTTTAGAAGAGATCAAAGGCAAATTTCAGCCAAATTATTAACAGTCAGGAGAAATAACTGCTTAACAAAAAAGAAATAACCAAGTTAAACTAAATGCGATGAGTACATCCTTAAATTCTTCTTTTTGCCTTGGATTAGGAAAGAAACAGGGGTTGATTCTACCCCATATGGGCTCACCTTCCAGTTCTAGTGTAAATATTTTCTTTTCTTTTAATCCATTTAAGCCTAACAGATGGAAGAAGAGAGTAAATCAAATAATTTCAGCTTCTATCCTAACTTTTTAAGTAAGTTTTTTTTCTTTAGTTCTATTTAGTTCTATTTCAATATAAACTGGAAAGCTAAAGTAACTTTCATCTACATGCTATCGAGCTCCAAACAGTCTGGTAATAAGGGAATATGGGCACTGAGATATATATATATATATATAAGAGAAGACTATTACAAAACATAATGATACTCAGCTCAGACTCTTAAAGGCAATATCCTTTACATGTATTCAGACCATGGCAAGCATTTTAACCCTTCCAACAGCAGTAGAAAATAAAGATTTAAAGAGTTACTTAAATTGAAAAGCAGCAAAACAAGTTTCAAAAAACTTACTACATAGAATCTATAAGTTTCCACCCAGCATTACCCTTTCCTACTTTTTGCTATAATCCTTTGAACATTCATCTGATTTATTGCTGCATTAATCTCAAATGTCTTTCTTATTTTGTAATTTGCCTTCAACAAGGCAAATAAAATGTAACAAAGTCTGGGAGGATAATCACCAATGAGATGAAAGGGGACTGCCACTTTCTATTTCCAAAAATTTGAACAGTTATAAAATACATATTAACTAAATAAGATTAAACATAAAGCCTAACAAGTATACTCCACCAACATGAGGAAAGATCTTTTAGCTTTCTCACAAAGATGAACATTATATTTAGTTATCTCTTCTTTCTAAAATCTCTTTCAGTCTTCTTCTTCAGGGTTCTAAGAGAATGTTGGATTTTACTCTTGGAGGTATTACCTCATGAAGTCAAATCACTTCTAATTAAGAGTCACCTCCTCCTTATTAAATGCTTATTTGTGTTGTCTAATGTGACAGGTGGTTCATATACATACTGTGTCTAAAACACAATCTCTGACCTTGAGGACCTTGCCATTAAGCTGAAGTTATCTCCCACGGGAGCACACGCATGTACGTGGACACACACACGTGCATATGTGTGCATACACACAGTGTGGAGTTCCAAATAATGGTTCAAGGAGCAATTTCTTCAAGAATGTGGAGCAGAGCATAGGTCCTAAGAACTAGTCCTTTGAGGAAAGGTACACTTTAGAAAAAGTGAAGAGGAGGAGTAGAAAAAGGAAAGCTCAGTAAGGCAAAATAAATGCACCAGTTTGTCAAAAGCCTTTATTCAGGATACCATAAAAGTTGGAATTGTGGGGAGGCATTAACTGTGCAACATGAAACTGAGGACTATGGATGATAATTTGGCATCTTGGATGATAATTTGGCATCTCTTATCTCGCCCAATAATTTACAATAAGCATTAATCTGTATCTATTCTTTTCCTCTAATGCTTTTTGACATCTTCTCCACTAACCTCAAGAAAAGGTTCACAATTTACCATGTAGAATTTTACTATTTTTGCGGTTGAATAAAAGGATTAAACAAAAGAAAGTGTCAACTTTGTTTTTCCTGCATGTATGGGTTTTTAGGTTCGTGGGCTCAGCAAGTAATAAGCTTTCCCTTTGTAAGTCTATTCCTTTGTGTCCCCTATTTTCTTTGTAGGTTTTTAAACTTACCATGACTTTTCCTAATTTCCCACCTCGTCCTCAACATTCAATCAGTTGTCATTTTCTGGTATTTCTTTCCATAGCACTTCTTGTATTGATTTCTTGCTCTCTACTCCCAGCCTTGTACTTCAGTCAGGAACTACTTACTATAACCATTGATCTTCTCCCTCCAGTCTCTCCCAGCTCCAGTATATCCTACCATACACAGACCAGTTTCAGTCACCATCCGTTCAGTAAACTTTCGGATTTCTCTTCCTGAAGAGTTCTATGTCAAACTTAAGCTCAAAATGTTAACGGGATCCATACTGACTAAACCAAACACATAGCTTGATATTTTAGACGTTCAACAGTCTGGTCACATGTGTTTTTCTTCCTATATGCTAAATTTCTATCAAATCTAATACTGAATATTTTCTAGGCATACATCATGTGTTCCTGATTCTGGGTTGGTATTGTTCTCTTTGTCTGAATTGGTCATTATCTACAGCCTCAGATAACACCCTCATCTCAAAAAGCCCTTATCCCATTGACATCGAGTAATACACTTTCTACCATGAATTCTTGAGTCATATGAAAGTTTCACTTTTATAGATCTGCTTATTTCTTGCATTACTAGAGTAGGTGGGAGGAAAAAAGAGGGAAGGTCAAGGGAACTAACCACACAATCCTGAAAAACTGCATTAAAATGTGAAATACCAAAAATATTTCATATTGTTTATAATATCATCTACGGTAACAATGAGGTTTTAGAAAGGCAATATAAATCAGTAACTATGTACACAGTGCTATGAGGAACTTAAGGAGCAACAATTATATTCAGGCACTCATTTCATTTGCACAAAATTCCTAAGGGTAGGGTTATTACTTTTCTCGTTTTTGAGATGAGAAAACTGAGGAAAGAACTGTTAGGCACACCCCATCTTACTCAGCTATTAAGTGTTGAATTTGGGATTGGAACCCTGACAATCTGGTACCATAGCCAATACATTTAACCATTAAGCTCTACTGCTTCTCAGTTACAATACTTCTTCATTGTCTCAGCATAATTACACCCTTCCAAAACAAATAACAACAACAAACTGCACCATGATTCAATTCAGGACACTTAAGTATGCTATTTAAAAGTTTTATAAAATTTCCTTCACTTACATTTAATTTTCAAAGTACTTGACAATGCATTCAATTATATGTCACCAAATTTTGATGAAGAGGTCTGGCTCAACATTTTCCCTAATATACATCATGTTGCTTAAGATTCTTTACATACAAGCATTGTAAGGACTCCATAATGATGAAGATTCAGTAAACTGAAGTGACATTCCATCAATAATATTTGAACAACTTATATACAAAAGTCATAATGATAGTAGCAGAAACACAGATTTTTCAAATGAATGTCAGCTCAATATTTCGCAAGATAATTAAAATTTTGATCATACTTTTTATGATTTAGGAAAAGATAAGATTCGGTCTCTCTCTAATTTTTATCTTTTCTGGTATCTCTTTCTACTGAGCCCAGTGAAACTCTCCTTTCTGTTTTTCCATGGAAATCATACATAAGTATTTTTCACATGCACTAAATCATATGTACAATGTGCAATGATATATTTATTATGACCATATTAATTTTACAACCCCCTAGCAACAGTACATCAGGCATTAAATATACAATTTTATGTAGTTTTATACATTCTATTATTTCTCTGAGATATTTCACAAACTAAATTAATCATTAAATGAAAATTTTTAAATAGCAATTACCACACAAAAAATACCACTAACCTAATTATTAGCTCAGGTTCTAAATACAGTGTTCAGTAAACTGTTTAGTAAACTATTTTATTGAATCAATTGTATTTTAATAATCTTAGCACTGGACAATTACATCTAAGACAAAGTACTTCGTTACACATCCTCTATGTATGGTCTAACATAACTTAGCACAGGGTGTTCCATCAACCGTTTAAATACTTAATTATGAATGTGGTTCATTTCTCTGAAATAGGCCTTTTTTCTTTCCTCTTTGAAACAGACTTTTTTATTAAGGGGAGAAAACAAGATCTAAATCTTGTTTGCTCTTTAAAGTTTTATTGTTTTAGCATTTTACACAGGGAGAGAACATAACCATACTCAGGAACACTACTGAAAGTAAAAGGCCTCAAGCTACCCACTGCATGGCTGATAGGATAAAGGAGGGATATAAAAACTTTTGTATGATTGCTCACTTTCCTTGTTTTAGAGTTCTGCTACTCTCAAGAGCATATATTCATGTTCTTTCTACTTCGAGTTTTATTACTTCTTTTGTATTATTTAATACATCTAAAGACACTTCCAAAAGACAAATTTTTCCATTTTGAAAAGTAATGGTTTGGAACCTGATAAAACACATTAATGTTCACAGTGTGTTTTTCGCAAAGGTGATAGAGTAAAAGTGCTATAAAGCAATTAGGCACACGATCTTAAAGACATTAATGTGTCAAATCGAATAAAGTCTTTTAAAAGTCAACAAAAATAATATATTGTGAAAGGTCAAATGGAAATGGGCACATACAAAGAGCATATTTTTCTTTCAGGTCTTTAACTAGATATTTAATGCAAAAAATAGGGGCAGGAAAGATAAAAATGAAGGACAGGGCTATTCTTGCCTCAATGATTTGCTATTACAAAATCTGAGATTTTTAACTCTAAGAAATATGGACATAAATTTACAATTTATTGAAACAACTGAATGGTGTATACACTTCATTATTCACATTCTACCTCCCCCCCCCCCAATTTTTAAAGTTCCTTTAGGGTCGATACTTTTTTAGTAAACACGAAACTGATACTTTTGACACTGCTGAATAACACCAGGCATTTTTTAAAGTGTCATACACATTTCTGAAATCCACCATACATCAATTTTTAACACTTCTATTCTCTCAGCTCCATTAAAAAGATGGTAGGGGAAAGATTTTAGAGTAATTAATGATATAGTTAGCTGCTAAATATTAATAGGAATAGTAGTCTTGCATAAAATATAACATATAAACCTTGCCAATAGAGACATACCAGTAATTAAAGTTGAATATGTAATTACACTGATTTATAAGACAGGCAAAAAGTTACACTTTACTAGCTTCTATGTAAACTGTGGGTAACAGTTAAACTTTGCATTTTACGGTTTATAAAAGTGGGCAATATCTTGACTACAGTTCATAAATGGTTTAGAGACCTGTAATAGTAGTAAAAATTACGACAACTTATTCCATCATGAATATTCTTATTACACCATACAAACCAAACTGTGATAATGACCCATAAGATCTAGACTCATCTTAGCCACTGCTTTATGCTCAAGAGAATGTTAGTAATACTAGGAATTTGTAAAGGACTAGAGTACAACAATTACAGGACACTTGAGAGACTCTAAAAGATGCATTAAAACTGATTTTGATACACCTTTTCCTATCACGACCAGGGTGCAATTTAACTCCACTGAAACTTGCAATTTTTACTTTCATACCATTAAAAACTTCAGAAGAATACCAAATTTTAGATGCATATGAATACAGGTTCTTGCTTTTATGGACTCGGATAACCACACTTACATGTGCGGCTGAGGTGAGCAGCCTGGACTGCTGTTTCCATTGCTGTCGATGTGATCCAGGGAACCGTTCAGGTCTTCGTGGACAGCCTGCAGGAGGCCACTGGATGCATTATTGATCAGTCCGGGGTTACTTAGCAAGGGCAAACTGCTTTCTGCCAAGGCAGCCTGGTGAGATAGAGAGGGTGTAAAACAACTTCTGAAATGCCCTTTACAGCGATTTTAAAAACACATATCCTTTCATGGATTCAAACGGCAATGCAGAAATTTGAGAAGCCTTTAAATAAAATGCTGGGGAAAGACAAAAATTCATAACTGGCAACTGGCAGCAGAGGTACCAAGGAAACTAAGCATGTGAAAACATAAACAGTAGTTCCCGCAGCCAACTTCCTCACTCATGCTTCAGCCTTCCACATAATGAAATGTTGTATCCTTGAACGCAATGAAACACTGCAGGATAATGTAAGCAGTGCTCTGCTGTTTTAAAAATGACCAGGACTTAACTCAAAATAAAGAAGGCCTGACATTTGCCTCCTCTGCATAAAAATTATATATTATAATTAAACTTTAAAGTTTTTGCCACAAGCACCATGTTCCCCAACACCATGATGTGAAATCATTTATGACAGCCTGGATAAATATTAATGCATAGCCACATGCATTTGCAAAAACTTCTATCAATCTAGCATTTGCAGGAAAACTGAGTGTTCCAGATTTTGCCACAGGGTGTCCTTCTTGCTTCTTTACATCAAAAGTAGCATGAATTAGAACCAGTGCTTTCTACAGTACTAGGTACTACAACTTAACTTGGATGATAAACCAACTATTAAGAACAGTTATAATCCCACCTAAATACAAAGCCATGCAAGACAGAAAAAAAAAATTCAAATGCAACATTTCTAGAAAGGCACATTTAATGATGTTACCTGCAAACTGGCA
>PVIY010020887.1:37500-43314 GCA_004026745.1 Myrmecophaga tridactyla
TTTCCTGAACAACCATTCAGAACAATTCATCATGATATGTGCTTAGGGAATCGCCCCTCTCCGCATTTACCAGGAATAAAACAATTATCACTCCATAAATCATGACTTGAGTCTCCATGTGCTCTGGAATGGCTCATGTACAGTTGCTTCAGCTACAGTTTCCTCTCCCAAAGTAAAAGAGCTCTTCCGAGCATTCATAGCCTACCTGATGACATGGGAATGTTGTATTTGTCTGAATGTCGCCTTCGTAGGGCTCCCACATTGGGCACACTGGCTGGGGTGATTACTGAGGGTCCCTGGGTAATCGGGGTGACTGGGGCCGTTGGTGTGGTAGGGGTTTGAGGTAAGCTCTGTGGGGATGTCTCCAACATGTTCTTCGACATGGTGACACTAGACACCAGATTTAGCTGCAAAGGCCCAAGAGAAGGGCAGGAAAAAGGTAGAGACAAGAGAAAAAGACTTAAAAAGGTTTGACAAATGAGAGTGGATTCACTTCTACAGCTGTGTTGCCACTAATAAGCTGCAAAAGGAAGCAGCCAATCTCAACTAATTACAGGATGAAATTGTATCATAAGAACTCTAATTAGAGGATGCTGTTAGAGGTTATCTACTAATCTGCTGCAATGTTACTTAGGACTAACTCCTTCTTGTCCTACCAGACTTCAGCGAAAGTAGATTTCCTTAAATAAAAGCCAGTTGCTGATTATCGACTGCCCCTGTTGTTAAACAGGTCTAGCCCCCAGTGAAGCACCAACAACAGCCATAATGAAGGAAGCGATGTTTTCAACCAAAGGGACTTAAAAGTAAGTTGCTATTCTGTTGCTGCCAGAATTTTTTTTTTTTTCCATAGTCCCAAATCTCAGCTGAGAGGCTCCAGCCAGCTGGAAAATTTTACACTGACCTTTAGTCTCCTTGCTAATTTGGTGGAATGGTAATGACATTACTACATATTCAAACAAAATTGTCTTAATTGCAAATTAGCCGGAGGAGGCTGAAAATTTTCAAATTAAATCTGATTGGAGATGGAGAGAGGGAAATGGAATTTCCTCACTAACAATCATTTGTGGCATGTGTTAACAAATATAATGAAATGTCAAGTTTGCCAATTCCTCTGGAAGTATCATTTTCAATTTATGATTACAGTGTCACTTAATGCTGATGTACCCTGGAAAGTGGGTGTCAGGGTAGAAAAAAGGAAAAAGGTGAGAATGTATGCAAGCTGTTTAACAGTGTGCCCTTCATTACTCCCCTCAGAAAGGCCCTGTTCTTCATTATCAAAAAAACTCATATCACCTCTGTCATATTTACCACACATCTTTTGTCATAAATAGCATCCAATTAGCAACATTTTTATGCAGGGCAGCACATAAAAAGATTTCTGCCATATATTTAAATGATATTCATAAGAGGTAATCTACGGTCCTTTTCATTTTCTACAGCAATCTATACAACCCAGGAAGACAACTAATTCTAATTGTTCAGCTTCTCTATGAAGTAACTGCTGACTGGCTAAATAGAGAATATTCGGCTTTTGTATATAATTTAGCAACACCTGCCTTTTCAAATCCCAAATACACTTCTTAAGATAAACCTTTTTTTAATGGGGAGAAAATGATGTGTACAGCATTGATTGATCTTTCTTTGTGGATTTGTTTTACACATTTAGTCAGTAGAGAGATTTGTTAGGGAAACAAAAATTAACATATGCCAGCTAATTGTTCTTCTTTCTTGGGCAGCAGCCAGAGGAAGCGCATTAGCAGTCTAATAATAACGACTGACACCCTGAAGGCATCCCCAAGTGCATCTGTTCCCAATAAACCACAAACTGTTATTCTGTTCGTACTCTAAGCCAGCAGACTGGATTGGGAATTCTTTGTTACGTACATAAATAAGAGCGGAGATAATGCTACTAAATGCTGCATTTAATATATTTACAAAACCACTGGTGTAAGCTTCCCTAGGATGTACCAAAGTACCTCTGCAGAGTTGGAGAAGTGCAGGAAGATTCACATGCATCTGTATGCAATGTTGCAAATGGTATTTAAAAAAAATCAACCCCAGAATGCACCATTATTAATGTTATATTTAGACCTCATCATCAGCACTACATGTCTGTGTATTTGGTATATGAAGAAGAAGGGGGGAAAAGAAAACTCTTCCACATACTTAAAAAACAAAAACAAACTCAGCTGGATGGTTACATATTCACTTTTCAAAATTCAGATTAAAATGGCACATTAAGAAGCCAAGAAACTACCAACATTACAAATCAATGAAATATCTATATCGTGATGAATAGCTGACAGGACTCTGCATTTTGCCACCACATCAAAAGTTATCTAAACAGGACATATCCATCCCTTTTTATGCAAACTACTCGTGTTTACAGTGCTACGGTAGCTTATTCTACCATCCCTGCAATGATAAGCATACCATGTTTGTAGGCGTGCAACCGCAAACTGATAAAATACAATTTATTATTAACTAAAGGGAAGCATGTAACAGCCAAGATGAGCACTTAGCCACCTCGGCTCATCTGAATATAGTCAAGGTTGGGTGAAACTCATTATTCAGGACTTGCAGCCTTGATAACTTTGATTTCCATCCATCCATAGCATGGCCAAAAGGTACCATTTAATGAAGTACCATTCAGAGAGTAAATGGGGTCATATAATAGACAGTGCGGTTGCACCTTGTGTTCATGTACTGATAGCTGTTAAGGGTGCAGTGATGAACCAACAGAGCTCATTTCTCCTTGGTAATAAATTCATGCTATTAATATTTATCAAATGTGTGGGCCGTCTCAACTGAGCCACTGCACATGAGACCATAAATCTCTACTATCATATCAATTTTGAAGCTTCTTTTGTGCAGTGTATAAATTTTAGGGGTTTTTTTGGAGGGTATGAGTATTGACCACCCGTCTTTCAAGCCAATTTGAGGCCAGTAGGGTAGTTCCCCACTTCAGTTATCACTAGTTCCAAAGGGAACTTTAAACTGTGGTTTCATTTTAAATCGCTCATCTAAGATTCTGTATTAATTGCCCACCATCAAACGCAATTAGCAATTCTTTCATGTGTGGTTTATGTAATGTAATACTTCAATTACATTATTCATTCAGGTTCTGTTTTGGATTATAGGCTGAAAATTCTTTATTAGTGTAGATGTAACCATGCTGCTGGAGTTTTAAAAAATTTACTGATTGAATAATTAATTGGAAAAGAACAAGCTGCAGATTCCTGATGGATTTATGAGACAATTATTCTGTCTTGTGATTATCTACATTATACTATAGAAGCAATGAGGGGAAAATCATATTGAAAAAAGTCATAAATACAGGATCAAAAAGATTCTCAATTTTTTTTTTAAAGATTCAGACATTCTAGAGTTAAAAAAAGTAATGTCAGATTCACAAAGATACATTTCCCCTTTCTTCCTATTCAAAATGTTTAGAGGACCCTACACTTATAGGAGAAAGGGAAAGAGCTAACATCTTAGCAGAAATAGCCAAATGAGTTAAATATAGTCTCTATGATAAAAATTAAATTTTGAATAATTACTATTTGATCAGCGATATCAGAGACACAAGGAGAAAACTCAGGCATCTATCCCGGTCCAACTTCTCTCCCACTATAAAACCAAACATTCTTTTTCATCTAAAGAAATGGAGAGAGAAGCACGACACTTCAATCACTGATCATTAGGCCATGCAGGGCCCTTTTTAAAAAGTATCTTACGAACTTTCATTAAACTAGAGTCACCCAGTTGATTACTCTAAGTTTCCATGCAAACATCAGTTGAGTGAGATAAAGTATATTCAACAGTCTGTGAATCCGACTACATTATCGGGTAAAGCTAAATATATGAGTATCTCATATATTTTTGAGGGAAACCACAGTTCTTATCTTCTATAATCACCCATTTCCCTTTGTGGGAAGTGGTCTAAATTAACGCTATATACAATATTTAGTAAAAATATTGGTACGTGAAATATATTTGAACTGAAAGAGCAACCTAAAAGAAATATGACAAAATTGGCTCTAAAAATAGTATAACATTTTTGACAAAATATTCGATAAAAAAAATCTATTTATATGTAGCTGATGATTCCTCTTTGACATAGCACATACCTTTCTATTTGTGATTTTTACTGTTACTGCCTTTCGGGTTGCTCCAAGTGGGTTTCCTTTTAATATCTGTAAACCTATCACAGAAGATAGTCTCTCTGGCTTCAGCCTCAAGGCAGTGATTTGTGCACTGATAGGTGTACTTTGTTTAGTGTCACCCATGGTGTAGATTGAATAGATTTTGTAAAAGATAGCATTACTTTAAAAGAAACATACAATTTGACAAGCGATTGCATTTTACTTTCATTTTATTGCCATATTTTTCATCACACTCATTGTTTTCTAACTGTCTCTAAATTGTTCATTTTCCTAGTCTGTTACATCGGTAGACCTATTTACTGTTTATAAAGCAATATGCACTTACAGGTTTGGGAGATGGTTTGGGCTCTGAGGGTCGCATGTGCAAGTGAGTCATCATTGCTTGAAGACGTTCGCGTTCTTTAGAAAGCTGTTAAGAAAGAGAGAGATCAGAAGCATTTTAGAAAGGACCGATACAGCTATTTCATTGCAGTGATACATCTTATCATCGAGCTTGTCTCAGAGTAATGATTCCTGCATATAAAAGTCTATGCCAGTAGGAACTTATCTGGGAAGAAATGCAACTTTAGCTATGGAGGGGGGAAAAACTTTTATAGCTTTCCTTATGTTAAAAGGTCAGAGAAAACAAATAACACTTCATCTTTTTGTCAATAAGAGAATTGAGGTCACAATTGCCTCGACAGTAACAAGTTACTGAAACCATAAATTAGAAAGCCCATGGTGTCTCTTTAAAGTCCTGTGGACACTGTTAGCAATGGACTAGTGCCAACAGCTGTGAAGGGGTGAAGGGTTCTCAAAGCAAAGTGCCTGCCAGGATTGTCTACACACTTCATGCATTCCCACTGAGGTCCAGTTAGTGCCCCCTGCAATCTGCCATCATCAATCTAATTCAATAGAGTGACAGAGACCAGGCAGTGTGAAATGCTGAACTCTGCCACCGAGTCAGCATCTACACTTGCACTGGGTCTCATTACAACTGACGGACCTTACTTTTCAATCAGTCAGACATAGCAGGAAAAAAAGAGCCATAATTGGTCACACTGCAGACGGGATCATCAGCTGAACTCTTATGCTTCGGTCTACCTTTATAAATGGTAAACAGGTTTACAAAAAGCTCTCTAAATTACAAAGTAATGATGGTTTTCATGTGTTCTTTTAAAAATTAGTTTACGTGTCAAAACAAAATAATTTTAAATGTCCTTTGGAAAAAAGCAACAACATGATGAATTTAGAATGTAGAAAAGCATGAAGAAAAAGAAACGGTATGTTTAACTAATGAGACTAAGTATAAGTTTGGTTGAGAAAAAGTATTCTTTAGCATGAAACCTTAGAGGAAACCCTCAAAGGGTTAGTAAAAACATACGAAAAGAATGATATTTTAGGTGATATCATTGTTTTCTTGTCAGTTTATGAGTTCTATTTACTTTGGCCAAATTCTGTTGAAAAGCAAACGCAAATTGTTATATTTTCTTTTATTAGAGCTGTTGTAGGTTAACAGAGAAATCATGTAGAAAGTACAGGGATCCTATACATACTCTCTGACCAGAAACTGTTTTTAAAAAATCGGCATTTGATACATTTATCACCAACTGTCATACTACAAATGATTTCCCACTCCTCCAATTAAAGACAAATGTTAAGAATTTTT
>PVIY010020888.1:0-43309 GCA_004026745.1 Myrmecophaga tridactyla
TCCCGGGCTCCGCGGGTGCACGCCCCCACGTGCTCCATCTGGGGCCCACCTGACTTCCCAGGGCTACCTGCATAGGCGGCCTGCGTCGTCATAAACGTCCGGTGTGGGCAGTGCCTGGAACAGCGGTCCAGACGAGGGGGCGGGAAACCCTTCTCCTTTTCCTCCCAGCAGCTTGAGCGCTGGAAGTACTCCAAGCCTCTCCCCCAAGAGCCGCTGTTCTCTTTCCGAGTTGTCGTGGAGTTTTGTTTGGTTTTAACCTGAGATTTTCTATCAGTCGTGCAACTCGGACAGGTTCCTCAGGAAATTTCTGAGTCATCTCAGGACTTAATATTTCTGTTCAGACAATTCTCTGAAGCGACATTTACTGCCAAGCCCATGTCGGGGCATGCATCCCCAGCTTATGGCAGGCCGTGTTTCCTGAGACCAGTCTGAGCAGCTTTCCTCGAGCACCTTTTTTCTTCTAAAGTCAAATGTCCCCATGAGCCCAGCAAAGCTTCAGTGGATGGAAGTGTGGCGCCTTTGGGAATTCTCTGGAGACTGCAGTGCAATGGCACGGATTTGCAGTCCACCCGCCCTCCACACCGCTGGGGGGAGCAGCTACTTGTTCCCTTCAAAACCCAGTGGTTCTTTGGCTCAGCTCAAAAGCTGCAGGTTTCTGTGTCTGAGAAAACCCCACGGAGACAACACAGGGGAGAGAGAAAAACCGCAGGCTGGGACACCCAAGCTCAGGATACTGCCTGCCCTGACCCTCACCCCCTGCCCCGGTGTGTGCAGGTCCTGCCTCGGGGCTCTCCTAGGAGAACAGAGACAGGGAGGGGCCCTGTTCCAGGGAAGGGGGCAGCAGGGAGGGAGGCAGACCCAGCCGCCAGGGGCCTGCCCGTGCCTGGTGACCTGCTGTGGGGCATCTGTCCTCCTCAGTGGGGCACACACTGTGCTGTCCCCATCAGCGCGCAGAGGGGAAGCCTCTCACTTGGGGCTGTGGTTAGCTGCCTTCCTAGGGGCTCAGTAGGCTTCGTGGTCCTCGGGCGTGACCCTGCACTCTCTGACTCCAGAGCCCAGCCATCCAGCAGGCTTGTGCACAAGGACGGTGTGTGTGAGCAGCATATCCACAGGGGCGTGCACACACATTCACCATGTACCTGCACTCACACACACCATTTCCACTGGTCATTAGAAGTCTCAGGACTAAGGAGTGTGGTAAGAAAGAAGGCCACAGATTCTAGGGGTTCATGTCAATCGCGTCTTAAACCCTGCCAGACCCAAAGCCACCTCTGTATAGCAAAGACTTTAGAAAGCCCCTTTGTTATCTTCAAATGAATGTACCCCATTAAAACTCTAACATAAAAGAGAATACCACAAAAGTGATGCACATAAAATAAGCCTTTCGATGTGAAAACGTTTGCACACCAGCTATGGTCCTAGTGGTTGGATATCAACATTTCTGCGAGGGTCCCTGTAAATGCAGCAGCTGCAGAGCCAGCCTGTTACAGGTGTGGTATCTTGACAATTTGAGCACTCAAGTGACATCACTTTTGGAGATGGGATTCCCCAAAACGGGGACACGTATTGATAAAGTTGTAAGCAAAATTCACAATGTGTGGCATAGTTGCATCCTTGGAAAATGTATTATAAGCTAAAACCCTGGAAAAATATACTTTATATGTAACATTGTCAAATGCTCGGCTCAGATAATAATAACCAGATCTCGCCGTTCATGACTGTCCACTGGGACATCTGAAAACTCGTAGGAGATGCCAGGCCAGCAAAAGTGTGTCATGCAGGACTGAGCTAGGAAAGCCAGCAGGAAAAGCTAGCTAGGACCCCTGACCCCACCCATTAAGTGCCACCAGGGCCCCCTGATCATTATGACAACCAAAAACACCTACACCTCCATAAAATTCAAAAATGTTTATAGTTTTGAATTTCGACTGCCCTTCTCAAGACCATTTATATAGATTCCTTGGATGTGTGACGAGTCCATCCATGAACCAAGTGCTCGCTTTGCCTGACAAACTCCAGTGTGGCCTCTCACCCGTGTTGGCCACTCTCTAAGGTGCAACCAGCCTCAGGCTCTTGGGTCTGTGGGTGATGTGCCCATCACTCAGCTGTGGTCACACAAAGACCACAGCAGCTCAGGGCTCAAAGCAGCTTCATTTCTGAACACCATGGACACCTGAGAAGCTGAATTCCTGCCATCTTAATATCAGGACTCTTCCTGTCGGTTAGACGTTTAGGGAGATAAAGCCTCCCCATCTCAGGAATGAAGTCAGTGGAATTAAACAGCTGATGGGGATGGTGCCACACTCTCCCACCCCTCGCTCACCCCGGACTCCCCAGTTGGCGGCCACGCCCAAGTCAACAGCACTGCCTCCCTCTAGGGGTGTGGGGAGGGGTGCGCAGGGCTGAGCTGCGGGATGGGGCAGGGGAGGAGCCGGACTGAGAGGGTAGAAGGAGTCAGGGCCCCCCTTCCAAGAATGAACTGGTGCCTTATTAGGGGACCTATTCTCGTCAGGGGAGGAGGCCCGCTAATGCAGCATTAGAAAAATACAGTTCTTCACGCTGTGAGGGGTTTAGCATTTATACGCATCTTCAAACATGACTCTCTCATCCTGGGGCCACCTGACAGATGTGCCAGTCAACCATAAAAAGTACATGTGGGTCCCTCTCCCAGGAATCCAACCAATTTTGCTTTCTCAAATAGGAATAAAAGAGAGGATTGTAAATGTCAAATGGCCGACTGTTTAGCCACATCAATTGAACCAAGCATTCATGAACAAATATACCATTTATCTAACAAAGGTCTGGGAGGTTGTGTTAATTTAAATTACCTGATGCTGGGGCAGGAATTGAGATGAGGTTTTGTCTGTGAATTCAGGTGCAAGTGGCAGTGGATATTTCCACCCAGACTCCAGTGGGCTTAATCTGCCCCGGTCCAGCACAGCTAGGGACCAAGGCGTGAGGTCCCCATGGCATATTCATTGGACTCAGGGTTGTAAGGACCCAGGGACAAAATAGAGCCTTAGAAGCATAGAATCTATTTGTGGTCCTTGTGTGTACCCATACCTGTACCTTCCACTCAGAACGTTCAAAATCACCTGACAAATATGGACACTCCAAGGAATGAAACAGCTGGAAAATGACCAAGAAAAGTGTGTCAGCCTAATGCTAGATTTCCCTTGGGTCCTGGAAGATGGGGGCTTTTCCAGATGGGACCCAGCTGCCTGCCTCTAAGAAGATTCTTTCCCTGGATTTCCCTCAACGGCCACCTGGCTGCCAGAGAGCCCGTGTGCCACAGGCCTAGCCCAGGACATGGTATGGCTGGACACTGGCGGGTGACCCTTGAGGACACTGACCCTCTTTGCTGCAAACCCAGCCATCCCCACCCAGCAGGAGTTGAGTTTCCTGAGCTCACCGAGACAGGATCCAGTCCAGTATTTGTGCCCTCATCTCTCTGCAAGCCTTACACTGGCCTCAGCTTCCCAGCCAGGGCAGAGTCCAACACAGCCACGCTTGGCAAGCCAGCCAGGTTCAGGTCTGTCTCTGGGGTGTAGCCAAGATACTGGCACCCTCTGATGGCCACTCAGTTTCCTCTTCCAGAGCTAATGCCTGTAGGTGTCCCTTCCAGGCCACTCCTAGGGGCCAGTGAGCTCTCAAGCCCAGTGAGCCCTGCTGGAGGGGCCAGGAAAGGATGCTGGCTAAAAGACCATGTTTTCCAAAATGTGGCCAGTGATTAACAGGCATCGGAATCACCAGGGGCCCTGTTGTTAACGGTGCAGCGTTCCAGGTCCCACCCTGGGCTCGCGGCAGACCCTTTAGAGGTAGGACCCAGAATCTGCACTTCTTAATTCCTGAGTGATTCTATGCAGACCAAAGTGTGAGAGCCTGCCAACAAGTTTCTCAAAGAGCAACTTTTCCCTTACACATGGCAGCTTTCCCCTACATTCGCTCTTCCTAGGACTGTCTTGGGGATCCTCTAAGGAAAGCAGAGTAAAGAGGTTTTTCTGTCCCTTGCCTTGAGGTCCCATGCCACGTGGTTGGGAGGACCTGGAGCAGGGGTCTGGACCCCCAGGTTCTAATCTGGCGCTGCCACTGGTCAGCCCCGGGTTCACCACATCCTTTCCCCAGCCTGGACCTCGGTTTCCCCGTTTGTCTCATGAGAGGGCCTGTTTCCGGTGTGCCGGTGCTGGGACTACGAATGAGGAGGTGACCCCAGCATAGCTCAAGCGATAGAAGGGACAGGAGGCAGACAAGCTCCTCTGTGTCCCGGACGGGGACCACAGGGTCCCTGCTGGCCATGTTCTCTTAGAGGTAAAGATGTTAAGCAGGAGATGCGGAGGTGTTGGCAAGACAGTCTTTGCCTGCAGGGCTCAGTACGTGGAGAAGACAAGACAGAGACGAAGATTAAATCCTCAAGGCTTAAGGGCCAGAGATCCAGAGTGGAGTAGACAGGAGGGGTTCCCTGGAGCTGGGCCTCGGCAGAAATGCACGGTTTAAAGAAAGGGCCTTTCTGGAAGAGGACACCTGGAGGCAAAATCTGCAAGCTGGCTTTCTGGCCGGCTGCAAGAGGTTAGAGGAACCAGACTGGGCAGAGCCTTCAAGGCTGGAGTAGCCAGTAGCTCCGGTTTAGAACCCAAACCGATAGAAACCTCCCCATGGGGTGCTTGGATATGGGGGAAAGTGGCCCAATCACTCAGAAGTCCCAGGCCTAGGGGCAGCCAGCACTGGGTCTCCAGGGGACAGGACTTGTCTGTGGTTCTCTGGGAAGAGTGAGAACCCCGATCACGTGTGTCTTACAGGCTCCTGAAACGTTCGATCTTTTTGTGTCTCGGTCAACACCGCCCCTGAAACTACATCATATTAGTAGCAAAAGTGTATCCTAAAGATAAGCCCATTGGTTTTGGCATTTATTGTTAATTGAATGTTCCCAAAAATGGCAGCAGAAAGATTGTTAATGTTCGTGAATTTACATCAAGTTAGACATCTGTTCCTCTTAAGCTAAACTCCAGTACAATTACTGCGGCTCATAAATTAGATCTGGGGATAAAATGCTTCTTGCTCTTTGCACAGCTTAGCAGTTTCAAAATAGATCTCAGAATGACATATCACAACTAAAGCCCATGGAGCACAGCCACACTCGGCTGTAATGTCGGTGCCAGACAACCAAGCCAGGTTTTTGCTTTGGTGGTAAAGACGGCAGCTTTGTCTGGCCACCCGTTACATCACTTTCCAGGCTGGTTGAGAGCAGCATGGGGGAGGGTCTTGCGTGGAAAGAGACCCAGCAGCAGCCGAGAGCACGTGGGCACACCCTGTGCCTGCCCTGGGCCTCTCCGGGGGTCCTCCCAGGTGAGGTTGTCTGAGCCTGAGCTCTGGTCCCAAGCCTGCCTGGACGGGGCAGGGCCACCTGCCAGGTAGAGGAAGGGGGCCAGGGGACCAGCTGGTGTGCGTCAAAGGCGCAGTGGTTGGGTGGACACAGTGAGGTTTCTGAAGGGCTGTACTGTGTGTGATTTGGGAAGAGGGAGACCCACACCCCACTTGTTGGCATCTCCAAGCCTAACCCACCAGAGCCTACCAGCTGCCATCCCAGCACTTCCTTCCTTCCCAGCCCCTGCCCCGTGGCGCACGCCCATCCCTAAAAGATAAAACTTCCATTGGTGGGCGGCTGCCCTGGCTCAGCAGGCAGAGCTCCGAACTGCCATGCTGGAGGTCTGGAGTTCGATCCCTGGTGCCTCCTGCCCATATGCAAATTAAAAAAAAAAAAAAAAAAAACTTCCATTGGTGGCAGATGAGCTTGTCCATGAGGTCAAGTGATCTGTGTCCTGAATTCCCCTCTTCAGTAAGTGTGGGATTTGCAGGAGACTCCTGGAGTACCAGGCTACCCCAGAGAGGGAGCCTCCAGCATGAGGGAGGCTACTGGGGCCTGGGGTCTTCATGGCAGCCCTGGGGCACCCCACACCCCATTATTCTGCCTATGTGTAAAGCTCTCCCCACGAGCACAAAGGATCTCTGAGGTCAGTTTTATGCCGATTTACTGATCAGAGCCCTAGGATGGGATGGGGCATTTCCTGGAACTGTGCTATGGCCGAAGTCACCCTCAGGCCTCCCCACCTGTTGGCCTCTCTGCAGACCGGGGCTGACCCGTCCAACGATGGCAGGATGAGAGGGCAGAACCTTTCATTCTCCTATTCTCCGGAGGTGATTCCCAGGGAGCTGCTGTGTGCCCGCCCGGGGCAACTGGAAGAGCCAGATGGGTGTAAGCTCATGTCCAGAGGGGCAGCACCTCTGTGGCCAGGCTGAATTCACCCTGTGGGGCCACCTTGGCAGGTTTGGGGGTGACCCAGTGAGGGAGGCAGAGTCCACACCCCGTGGCAAGCCCAGGGCTGCTTCAGCTGCAGGGAGCATGCTCAATGGGCTACACTCCAGAGCTGTTCAACAGCACCCCAATCTCACACACCATCTCCCCACCCCAGGCCCCAGCCCCCTGTGCAGTTGCAGGCCTGCGGCTCAGGGTAGCTGAAATTATCCCCTTCTTGAGGCAGGGCTGCAACTACTCTGTGGACCCCACCTGTTGCCCCCTCTGCATCGAGGATTCCACAATTGCACAGACATTTAATGAGCCCGTTGTCTGTGCAGAAACTGGGAGGCATCTGCAAACAAGGGGAAGTCCCTGCTCTCATGGAGCTTATAGTCTAACAGGGGAGACTGCAAATCAACACATAAATGAATAAATATCAGGAATTAAAGATCGGGAAAAGCGTAGTGTTAGAGAACAGCGATGGGGGCGCCTCTGGGGGCGGTTGGCATGTCGGAGAGGGAGGCAGAAGGACTTGGTGGGGGAGGAGGAGGAGGCAGGGAGAGAAGCCCCCTTTCCGGTATCTCTCAGCACTCTCCTGCCCTGGTGGCAGGTGCCTCCAACCCACTCCCCACCCTGAGAGCCAGGACCTGGGCCCCCCGTGATCACAAGGCGTGTCCCACTATTGGATAGGACCTGAGTATCCCACTGCCTGTGTGGAGTCTCCCGCTTCTCCCACGTTGTACAACAACCCCCTTTCCTGGGCTCTTTGGAGTCCCCCAGTCCCTGCCGCTGAGGACGGCCCCAGGAGACAGAGTGTGGCAAGGGCAGGGGTGGCTGATGGTGTGTCCACTGTGCCTCCTTCATTTCCCTTTGTTTTGCAATAGAAAGTGTTCCTTTGATGGACGTTTAATTCCAGAGGCTGCTACCTGCTTCCTATCTCCCTTTGCTCCAAAATTAAATGCGGATGTGCCTGTACTCCTGCTAGAATAATCTTCCTTCATGTGGAGCGAGTGTGGCTGGCCTGGGAGAACATTTGAATCTTCAAAGAGGGACAATTATTGAGGGAACCAGATTAATGAGGTGTCATAACAACTTAGCCAGATCTGCGGCTGACCTTTCCCATGGAGCACGGGCTTGATAAATGCAGTTCATTACCAAGTTCTGACATGGAAATAGGATCGCACCCTGGGCCTCGGCAGACTGATCAATATTTTATCTGCCCGAGCAGGCCTGGCCTGGGGGCAGGAGGAGCCCACACACGTGTACTGGCTGGGAGCCCGGGACCCTACGTGGGGGTGGGGGAGGGGAGCTCAGGCAGGCAGGGGACTGGGCCCTTGCCCATCAGTGTGGGACAGCCAGGACACCACCCCTAGGGGCCCCAGAGCAGCACTGTCCAAGGCGGGGGAAGTGGGTGGGTGGGGGAATCCAGCTGTCCTCCCTCCTCTGTTTAGCCACAAACAGCAATTTAGTACCACCGTGTGCCGGGCCTTGGGCAATGGTGAAGGAGACAAAGACAGATGAGATGTGCCTCTGCTCCCTTGGGGCCCTGAGCCCAGCTCGGCAAGGGCAGACCTCAGGCTGGCTGGCAATTTGGCTTGTGTAGAGTCCTCTGACACTTCCCGTGACTGTCAGGTCCCCATAAGGTGGATGATGGGCTACTGTTGTCCCTGTTTTAAGGAAAGGAAACAGCCGGGCAGGGCAGGGCTTCCTTGGCATCTGATGCTCAGCCCCGCGCTGAGGCTCATGGTCTCCCAGCCGCCCGCCCCGGGCTCCGGGCCATCCCGCGGTGGCTGTCAGCAGTTGGGGGTGGCAGGTGGACACCGCAGCCTGCGACGAGGTCTGTCTCCTCCTCAAGACCCCAGACAAGGATGCCATAGGCGGCCCCACCCCTGGCTGCTTCACAAGCACAGTCTGCCCTTCAGCCTTCGGCCTCTGCTTCCCCAGCATCCTCATTCACTCGCTCGTTCAGTGGGTCTTTAACGTGGAGCGCGTGTGTGCAGCTGTCCGGTCCGCTCCTTGCCTGCTTGGAGCTTGCAGTCGCATTGAGGGATGCAGCAGACGCTGCTAACGCCCCCTCCAGCTGCCCTCGGTCAACCCCAAAGCTCATCTGCAGATTTAGTGGAGGATAATTCCCAAAATACTCGCCAATTGCATCCAACCTGAGGTAGCTGCATCCTCAGCCTGAGGGCACTCTGTAGCCCCAGGAGAGGGCTTGGCCCTCACTGGGGAGGTCGGAAGGGCTGGGTGGGGGATGAGTTAATGCCCCCCATGGGCAGCTGTCAAACAGCAAGGGGTAGAAGTTGGGGGAGGAGTACCCCACGTCCTCACAGCTCAGCCCAGCAGTTCCAAAGTGTGTTCTACCTCAGCTCTCAGGGCCCCCCAGGGGGACTGCACCCCAGTTGCCCGCAGTGGCTGCCCACTCATTAGCACACTCTTTCTTGGCTCTTCTCCCTTCCCGCTCTCCCTTTCCTATCCCCTCCCAGCACCTCCTAAGCTTTACACACACTAAGCCACCATGCTCAATGTGCGGAGCTGGAAGCTATGCATGAGCCGTCAGACTTCTCTCCGGAGGCTGCGCCCTCTCTGTACCAGCCAGCAAGGATGCTCAGCCATGTCCCCTGCGCCAGCCCCCCCCCCCCACCTGGTCTGGAGGGGCCGTGGCTTCGGAGCCAGGTCCTGGTTGAGCCTCCTGACGCGCCACGGCATATTGGCGACCCCACAGTCAGCTCGGGGAGGGCGCTGTAGCCCCAGGCCTCTGCCTCACCCCCTCTGGGGGTTTCCCTCCCAAGGACTAAGGTGAAGGCCAGGCCCTGCCCTAGTCTGGAGAGACATGATCCTCTCCCTCCCAAGGACACAGCCTGTCCCAGGGAGGGCCAGGGTGCAAGGATCCATGACAGCAGGGGCTACGGTTAGCGCCCTCATGTCTCATCTGCACATCCCTCCTTTCACCCTGGTTTAGCTCCCCACTCCGCAATGCCCAGGATGTCTTATCTCACAACACCCACCGCCGTTGTCTGTGTCTCTCCTGGGCTGGAAGCTCTAGCATACCCCCGACAAGTCACACGGTGTCTGGAACGTGGTTTACAAATAACTGCTGGTAAAGGGAGACACGGTGGGGGCAGGGCTGGGTGCAGGGAGCGGACCGCACGTGCCTTTCTGACCAGGAGGTGTCTTCTTGGGGTGGGGAAGGCAGAGGCCTGGACCGTAGGCTGTGACAGGAGGTACAGAGCCCGGGTTGCTGGCTGCAGCCCACCCAACAGGACCCATCCCGGTGGCTTCCCTGCTCTGCCAGTGCCAGGAGAGTTATCCAGCCGCAGACTCCTGGCCAGGGCAGCCGAGGGCTCAGAGGAGATATATGCCTCACAGGTGTGTGGGGACAGGCTGTGGGGTTGAGGGGACCCGCGAGAGGGAGATGCCTGACCTGGGGCCTCCTTCTGTGGCATCTTCATAGGAGCCTGAGCGTGCACAGCGTATCTGAGGGGAGCCTCCTCTGATCCCATAGCCATCGGCTGTATACACCAGCTTCCCCGTATCTGCCCCAAAAGCCCAGTGGGTCGGTCCCTCCAGTACCAATCCGTGCTGACCTTCCCCACTAACACCAGCACACTTCTCTCCACTCGCGTACTACGTGCCAACACCTGGTCCGTGTGTCAGGACCAGCTCCCACCCTGTGTCAGGGGGTACGGGGCTTACCTCTGCACCTGGGGCAAGTCTACTCATCTTCTTCCCTCATCCAGCACCCGCCCCCCAAAAAATAAATGTTCTGGTTTGCTAGCTGCTGGAATGCAATATACCAGAAACAGAATGGCTTTTAACAAGGGGAATTTAATGAGTTGCTAGTTTACAGTTCTAAGGCCGAGAAAATGTCCCAATTATAGCAAGTCTATAGAAATGTCCATTTTAAGCATCCAGGGAAAGATACCTTGGTTCATGAAAGCCAGTGACATTCAGTGTTTCTCTCTCAGCTGGAAGGGCACATGGCAAACATGGCGGCATCTGCTGGCTTTCTTGTGGCTCTACAAAAAGGGACTCTCTCCAAAATGTTTCCTCTTTTAAAGGATTCCAGCAAGCAACTCCACCTTCAGTGGGTGGAGACACACCTCTATGGAAATCATCTAATCAAAAGTTACCACCCACAATTGGGTGGGTCACATCTTCATGGAAGCAATCAAAATGCTCCCACCCAGCAATATTGAATGAGGATCAAAGGGCATGGCTTTTCTGGGGTCCACCACAGATTCAGACCAGCGCAATAAACAAACCACAGCAGCCAGCCGCATCTTCCCCCCAAGGGGAGTGGTTTTGGGGTGGGACGCGGCCACTACTTCCAACTCTGCACATAAACCCAAGTGAGAATCAGACTTGCGAGCCAATGGCCCTAAAATGCCCAGGCATGGATCTCCTACCCGGCCAAAGAGGGGTGCTCTTAAGGGTGGGTGGGGGGAGAGAACCAAGCTTACCAGAGCATGGAGACTCCCGGAGAGCAAATAGATGTGATTATATCGAACTGATCTTTTTTCTAAGTAAACGTGGAGGTGGAAATGGTAATGGGCATCTGTTTCTGACCAGAATCAATTGACCCCAAATTGAAAGAAAATCTGGAAACACAAACAAGCGTTAGCAAAAGAAGCTGGACCATCCAGCATTGTGAAAGGAGAGAGGGAGAGGAACCTGCAGAGGCACTGCCCTGTGGTCTCTTTCGCCACCAACTAGCCTTCCTGTTTGCTGTCCTTCCGATTATGATAAAGAGGAGAGGCGCTAGCGTTTTAGGAGCCTTTACTCGGTGGGACTCGGCCCCTCCCGCCCATTGTCTTTAACCCTGTGTGGGAGGTGCTGTAGCTGTCCCCACTTCACAGATGCAGTCACTGAGGCAGTAGGTCAGAGGTGACGCCGCAGGCCGGGGCAGAGCTGGAAGTCAAGGCCAGCAGCCCCCAGAGCCCTGCTTCACGCGGACCGTGCAGCCCTGGCCTGGGGCCTCGTGCCCTGAACCAGGCCTAGACCTGAGGGGAAGGTCATGGTGAGTCCACTGCCACCGCCCGTTGGCCACTGACCCTGGCAGTGGACCATGATGAGTCCCCACCCGCATCCCAGGGCTCAGCCAAGCCGGCCTCAGGAGTCCTCGGTACCCGGGGCGGCGGGGAAGCGAGCTGGAGGGGCTGACATCTCTGCAGCCCCGGCTTATGGGCTGTGTCCTACCGGGTGAGCCGTGTCCTGTCGCAGGACCTCACAGGCCTCATCTGCCAAAGCGCCGTGCTCGCCGGTGAGGAGAGGCCGAGGGGGGACGCCCCGTGGGCTCCGCTTTTCGTTTCAAACACCTTCCTCCGGTTCCTCGGTCGTAGACTCGTGTACACATGTTTGTTTTGAAGTAAGCCAGCTGTGGGAGCGTACCTAATTAACGTAAGCAGGGCTTATTAGTCCTGTTAACAAAAACTTTGTAATCCACGAGGCCAAGTGTTGAAAGCAGCCTTTAGGGTAGGATTAAGACAAAGGCAAACTGCTGCAAAATGGAATTGGGGCCAGCTTTCCCAAAGCCACTCTGGGGCTGCGGCTGTAAATCCCCGGAACGCGTTTCCCCTTCCATCCGGCCCCCATGCTGTGTCCGGCAGGTAATAGATGCTCAATAAATCCTTGTCGGATGGACAAACAGGCTTCACCCAGCATTTGCATCACGCATAGCCTGTATTGAGCGCTCACACATATCCATGGGACAGGGATTTGGTGGCAGATGGCAGACAGGTCCGTCTACAAGTTGTACCATGCATAGCAAATGCCCGCTAAGTGTGAGCGAGGGGAACAGGGGGACAGACGGTGGCAAGGGCTCTCAAGAGCAGGGACAGGTGTCGCTGCAGTGCCCTCCTCTTGTCTTCCAGGTGACTCGTGCACCATGGCTGACTACGCTCGCCTCAAGAACGTCCTTCTGGCCCTCCAGACCCGCCTGCAGCCACCCCACGCCAGGGACGGCAGACACGAACCTGCCTCCCAGAAGCGCGTCCTGGTGGAATCTCTGTTCAAGGACTTGGATGACGATGGTGATGGTCGCGTCAGTGGCTCTGAGCTGGCTCAGGTGGGTGTGGGGTCCGGTAGGAAATTAAATTACCTGGGAATCCACTTTCCGCCCAGCATGTAAGCTGAAGAGAAGGTGGGGGAGCTACGTAAAGAGGGACATTTGTCATTGGCTCTCCTGTAAGGGAAGCCCCTCCCTGGCCCCTCCCAGGGTCCAGAGAGCTTGTGATCTTTTGTCAGTTTCTTCTTCCCGCCAGCCACCTTCAGCCAATATTTATGAATAAGCTTTGAGGTGCTGTCAGCTAGCTGGCAACACACACACTTCCGAGGGGCTGGTCTCTGCTGTTTTAATTAGGAAATAAATCTTTTTTCCCTCAAATCCTCAGCAGGAAGGTTAAAAGGAAGCAGCATTTGATTTCCACCAAACACCTTTGTCGGTGTAACCTGAGTGTCCCCAGGTCCTCTACCTTTCCTATAACACCCCATAATATTCCCGTTCTCCAGTGTCCAATTATAAAGAGCCCCAACTCCAGGCTGCTTGCCTGCAGGCAGCCCCGGGGACTTCTGTCCTCCTGCTGCTGCCATCCGTGATTCCCAGCACCTCCTGGGCCCCTCCGGCCAGCTGCTGGTCACTTCTCCTGGTGTCCCAGCACGCCCAAGTCAGGCATCTGGTCTACCCCCCGAGAAGGTGTACCTTGGAGGCACAGGGGGTGTCACAATTTACTGAAGGCTCTGGGGTGGAGCTGGAGAGGCCGGAGTGACAGCAGACAAGGCACCGCAACTCAAAACTGGATGCCAGATGCCCCTTCCCTCAAACCCATCCATAGCAGTACAGAGTTGGTCATCACACCAGCGAGCCGTGGGGTCCAGTGTCCTGGGCAGAATCCCTTCTCTCCTCCCTGGTCCCACAGTCCACCTCCAGCTCCTGCCTCTTAGCATTTCCCTTCCTTATGAAGGGGAATTTCTCTATTTCCTCTCTTTAATTTTGCAAACCGAAGGGCCCAATCCAAGTGTTTTCCTAAAGGAAACCGAGGCTCCAAGAGACCAAGCAACTTGCTCAAGTTGTGTTTACTGCCTAGGAAATGATGGGA
Organism: Myrmecophaga tridactyla; assembly: GCA_004026745.1. Lineage (NCBI taxonomy): Eukaryota > Metazoa > Chordata > Mammalia > Pilosa > Myrmecophagidae > Myrmecophaga > Myrmecophaga tridactyla. The sequence goes on from PVIY010020888.1 coordinate 13,387, forward strand.
TTAAGATAAAACCCAGCTGAGCTGGTGTACGAACCCCTGTTCTCCTCGAAGGACCAGGCATCTCCCGGGGTGGGGGGAAGGTTCCCACCAGGAGGCTCGAAGCAGTCCTCCCAAGGTCTGCGGGGACAGTGAGTGTCTGAAAAGCCAAGTGAGGAGCAGCCACGGGGAGGCTCAGGAACACGGGTTTTCTCCCCCAGGGCGGGCCTTCCAGTCCAGAGCCTGCTTCCAGGGGGCACATTGGTAGTGACGGAACCTCAGGCTCATGCAGCCCCCATCACATCACTCACTCCCAGGAGACACATGCAAGTCCGTCCAGGGCCTGCCTCACAGCAGAGCTGCCGTCCACTGACTCTGGGGCACCCTCCTGCCACATGTCACCGCCTTCACCAGCACTCGGCCCCCAGCTATGCCTAAGTCTCTCCCCCCAAGGGACAGAGACCCACAGAAGGCCCAAGCTGCTCTGGGAGAAGCCCAGGTCCCATTAATAACCCTTAGCAGCAGGAAGAATCATCTGTCAATGACCCTCAGCTCCAGCTGCCCCAGGGTGAGCCAAGGGTTACCCTGGACAAAGGCACGTGTGGTGTCTTGGCAGCCCACAGAGGCCCACGTGGCTCCCCGGCGGCTGCCAGGTAAACAGACCCTTCCTGGGCACGTTGCTCTCACCTGGCAGAGATGTGCCCCCAGGCACCTGGCGCCATTAATAAGCGTGGTAATTGGACTATGATTTCCTCTTTAAAATTCAATGTATTTAAAGTCCATTTCATAAATCTGCCAAGCAGAACCCAGCTAAAGTGGACCTTTCCTTGACACTGAATAAAAGCAGCTGGGAAAAAAACTTGTTGGTCCTACAAAAAGTTAATCAATTTCCAGTGCAGAAAGAGACAAAGGGAAATTTCTATCTTTGAAAGATTGATCTCACGCGTTAGGGTTCATCTCCCTTCCGTGGAACACTCTTACTTGCTGGGTGAAGGGTCATTTTTTTAACATGATCACATTAAATTGCCTTTAATATAGCAGGCCATGCTGAGAATGTGAAATAAAGAGAAAATGCCTCCGCCCCCTCCAAAATAATAAAATAAAATGAAATCATTTCCTTTCTTCTGAAATTTCCTTATGAGCATTTTCCTTGCAAGACCTCTCTTTCTATATCCCGACCTCCGGCCCCGGCTGAGTGAGGGTGCCTGGAAGTTCTGCCTCTAGTCACCTTTGAAACGTGGCTGGTCGCTGGGTGGGGGGGTGGGGGGTGCTCTGTGTCCTGCAGCCCAGGCCGCGACCTGAGAGGGCTCACCAGGCCCAGGCCAGAATCCCAAACGTGGACATCTGTGTGGCTGGACCGAGGGGCAAGTCGAGGGGCGGGGCTCAGGCCAAGGTCAGCAGCTGCCTGGTCTCGGGGCAGCTGAAGCCGGAGGCGCTGCCCTGAGATTGGCTAAGGGCTGGCGGGGCAGAGACTTGGCCGCACTACGAGGCTGGGAGCCAGGGGGCCTCAGTTCCCTGCTCATCTCTGTTCTCCATGGAAGGGGTACGCCCCCAGGACCCCTCCCAGCTCAGACTGCCCAGATGGGGAAAGGACATAACTGCCCCAGCTACTGTGTGACCGGAGGAAAGGCCCGCCCCCTCTCTGAGCCTGAGTTTTCTTAGCATTAAAATGAGGGATTTGGATAAGACGAAACCAAAGAGCCCCGGGCACTCACCTTGGCCCTCTGGGCTGTCCCCTTTGGGGTCCCCACCCCTCCGTCAGGCCTGTGACCAGGTCTGCTCAGCCCCAGCCATTTTCCAGCAGTGCCCCAGACCCAGCTCACCGGGCCCTGGCCTTTGCCCCTTTCTCACCCCCTAGCACGGGACGAAGGAGCAGGACCCGGACGCCGGCTCCCTGGGCTGCCCGCCGGACGCCCTCCTCCAATTCGACGACTACAACAGGGACGGGTCCCTGACGCTCGGCGAGTTCTACACGGCATTCCGTAAGTCGGCCAGGCCCGGCCCCACCCAGTCCCCGGCCCAGGGGGCGAAAGGCTTGTGTCCGCAGGCGTCCCCACACCAAAGTGGGGTCGGGGCCCTGGGGCCTGCCCACCGTTGTCTCCAGGTTGGTTTTTCACCTGGGTGAAAGCAGCTGAGTTCGGTGGGGAAAGGACACACTCCATCTATTCCTTCCCATAAGGGCTTTGCTCGCCGTGTTTGCATATCCCAGGACTCTGATGGCAGCTGCGAGGGGGCTGCGGGGGTGGCTGTAGGACAGCCCTGTAAGGGTCTGCGGCTGTGCATGCAGGGGCAGCTGTGGTTCAAACCCACTGGGGAGCACTGCCTGGGAGTAAATCCTGCAGGATGGGTCCAGAAGGCTTGACCAGACCGGGGCAGGGGGCCATCACTACCCAAGGACAGTGGAGGGGGTCAGTCCACGCTGCAGAGAGGCAGGGAGTGGTGGGAGAAGAGCGGAAAGTGCACGCTGTATCCAAAAACGGTTGGCCCCTCACGGGGTCGGGGGGCGTCCCTGGCACATACCAGGAGCCATATAGGATGTCATAAGGACCCAAGCCTTTTTCCCTTGAAAAGGGAAAAAAGGCTTAACCTCTTGAGCTTCCAAGAGGTTACCTCACGTGAGCCATAGGCAGAGCTGGGACAGGGGGTCCTAGAGATATGACATGTAAGAACTCACCCCTTGGCTCTGGAGTTCAGCAGCGGGGAGAGAGAGGGGCGTGCTGGGCCTGAACTTGGGACTGGAGGGATGTTATTGGCCCAAAGACACAGAGCCCTGGATGTTAGCAGTCAGGCTCTGCCTAAAGCAGGCCCTGGGTGCGCTGTGAGGTGCATCTTCAGACGTGGCTGCCGACTGCAGGCCCTGGGACACGGAGGTGGGAGCGAGACCCCTGGGAGCACAGAGCACGCTGAGCCACAGGGCCTGGCATCGCGTCCCCAACCCCATCCCGAGGGGATGTTTGTGTGGCTGGGGTTCCATTTTTCAGAAAGGGTTTCCTGCTGCATGCTGACGTCTCTCTGAACTCTTGTTATTCCAAGCATTCATGGGTCTGAAAAAAGGGTCCTTGTGATTCGTTGACAAGAAGGGTTATTGTGGCAAATAGAAGAGATGTTTGCATGACACGAGAGGACAGGAACAGGTGTGATGCTTTCCTGGGGGAAGCCCCTGTCCGCTTGAGATAGGTGGGGCCGTCCAGCTCACCACGGCCTCCTCGCTGAGGCCCCAAGTCCAGATCCCAGTGGCAGGGCTTGGCTTCCCAGGCTGTGAAGAGGTGTGAACAGTATTTTATGAGCTACTATTTCGGACACCCGGGTTCCCCACCACCCTCCTCCCTGCCCTCCTTTTAAGGCTCACATCTGCTTACCATCGTTGGGGACAAGGGCTGGTGAGCTGAAGCTGTTGGGGAACCTGTTTGTTCTTGGATCAAGGAGCTCACTCTGTGGATAAATCTCTAGGTTTTGGGATATATGGATGTGTCAGCAGATCTCCAGACCTGGCTCATGAGAGCCAATTTTTAAATTTCCAGGAATTTTGCCAAGCAATTGTTCAATAGATGGTAGCTTGGAATCAGCCATGCCCGGAGTGTGTAAACCACACAAAGGCTTCCCAACAAGGGGTCACCCCCACCCCCCAAGAACCAGCTTCAAGCATTGGCCAGCACACCACTAGCTGAGACCCTCAAAGTCCACCCCCTGTCCTCACCCTGCACTTTCTGCAATATCCTCTCTGTCCACCCTCCCTGAACCGAGACCCCTTGGTGATGCTAAAACCATGAAATGCAAAGAAATGACGATTAGAGCAGTCAGGGCTGATGCAGTGAGAGCAGTCCTCCAGGTCGGGAAAGCAGCAGCATGTTTTCTGGGGACCCTCCTAATGCATTCGCAGAAATGCTTTCTGGGCTCAGACCCCTCTGCCGAGGGAGCTGTGAAGGGAAAGGTCAGCACTTTTGAAGAGCCTGAGGCCAAGGCTGGGCTCCAGGGATGTGAAGGGCGCCCCAGCCTCCAGCTCTCGCCTGCGCCCTGATGGCACCACCAAGCACAGATGCCACCGCTTCAGCTCCATCCCGGTACCTGCCAGGGTAGCCACTGGTCCATGGGCCAGGTTCCTGCAGGGCCAGGCCAAACAGGAAGCTGTTGTCTTTACTCTCAAGGAACCAAAGTGTGCCTGTTGCCTAGGATGGAAGAGAGGGCCTCACTAGCCCCCCTTCTGAAGGTCACTATAAACATGAGCCAGCCAGGAAAAGGAGGGAAGCTGCCACTTCACCTCCTGCCACATGTCTCATGCACAGCAGTCTGGTATCCGCTTCCTTCATTCCTGGATTATTCCTTGAAAAGCTTTATAATGATCATTTTTAAAGTAAATTAGATTCTACTGTTGCCTTGGCCTTGTTTTGAACCAGGCAGCCAAACCGTTCATCATGGCCCAACCCAAATAATAGATATGCAATCAAATGCAAACTCGCCGTCACTAAGGAAGCCACAAAATGAGTGAACCCAGCTAAAGGCTGACATGCGGCCACTCGGACACGGGGGTCAATGATTGTTCAAAGGCATAGGAACTCTCAACTAAATTCTCATCACTCTGAGAATAGATTGATGGTTCAGTGAATTTTAAATAGGTAATTGAAATGAAACATACAGGTACAACTTGTTACCTAGCGATCGATGGGCATTAAAAAAATCTCTAAAACCCAAAATGTAATATCTCAAACATCACAGCAACAACATTTTGGATCTAATTTTTTAAAAAAAACTGGGATGATGGCAGAACAGGAAGCTCCAGGAATCCATCCCTCCACCAGACCAGCTATTAAACAGACAGGAACAGTCAATAAAAAATGTGAAAATTCTGCAGTCCAGTGGAACACTGTGCAGCGTCCAGGGAGAAGTGGAGGAAAAGGCTAGTAAATTGAATACCGGTAAATTGGTCTTTCCGCGTGGTGGTACCGGGGCCCATGTCCCACACTCATGGCAGATATTGGTGGGATCCAGCCTCTGGCAGAGTTCGTGGGTGCCAGAGAGGAACATAAAACCCACTTCCCCAAGATCGGGGGTGAGGTGTGCAGTGCACAGAACAGCTGCTGATCACAGCTTTTGATTAGCCACTTCAGGCTGTTGTGGGACCCCCCCCCCCAACACCAGCTCTGAGAATGGCCATTGTTCTAGCACACCCCAGGAAAAGGCAGCAGGGGAGAGTTCCAGAAAGCACGCTTCCTCAGAGCTGGAGGGCAGTGGAAAGGCTGATCAGGTCAAGAAAGCACAGATTTGAGGACCCTTGGAAGAATCTGCCGTTGCCTTACCTGGTTCCTCCCTCATCTGCTCCCCAGGTCTGGGGAAGGCTCATGGGAAATTCCTATCTGGGGTGCCCTGTCCCTCCAGAATTTGCCCTCCAGGCAAAAACCATTTGAGAAGTGAACTAAGAAACAATTGGGAAGGAGGAGCTAGAGCAAAGACTTACCTGCTTTAAGTGCTGCAGTGGGAGGGGCAGGCGAGAAAGATTTGCTTTCTGAGAAGCAGAGGGGGCATTTAAGGTTCCATAAAAGAGGGAGCTCCCAAGGCTGCAAGCAAGCCCAGCCCAGGAACAGGCACAGCCCGGGAGGGCCCCGCAGTTGGCATTGACCTTGAGCTAGCCATCCCGATAGGAGCTCTGAGCTGTGACAGTGAGCACCAGCCGATGCAAAGCCAACTTGCAAAGATGATAAATGGTGTTTGTTTTGCTTAGATTTGCTTAGTTTTGTTAGAGTCAGAATCTAGAATATAGGTTACCAGGAGGTGGGGTAGGGATAGGGAATAGGAATTTAAGGCTTAAAATGTAGAGTTTCTATTTGAGATGATAGAAAAGTTTTGGGAAGGAATGGTGGTGATGGTAGCACAACATTGCAGGCATAATCAACAGCCCTCAATTATATATTTGAATGTGGTTAAAGAGCAAATTTTAGGTTGTATATGTTACTAAAATAAAAAAAAAAACTAAAGTCTGTGGAACCACACAACCCAATGAACCCTAAGTTAAACTATGGACTGTAGTTGATAGTACAATTATTAAAATGTGCTTCCATTATTTGTAAAAATGTACCACACCAATGCAAGGTTTTAATAATAGGGAGGTTTATGGGAATCTTATATTTTATGCATTTTTCTGTAAAGCCACAACTCTCTAATAGCAATTAAATAGTTAAATTTTAAAATTAAAAAAACTGGAGCTGATATACTGGCAGAGGTTGAACTGTACATTTTATTTTCTAGTCTCCGTTGTGCTAAAGCCATTGGGTACCAGGCAGTGGGGAAGGAGGGGTCTGTGGGGTGATTCCAGCCCAGCAGTCTCCTTAGGCAGTCTCAATAGCTCCACCAAAGGATGGGCTTGGGGGCATTTTCCCTGGAAACCAAGTTTTATTTATAAGTTTTCAGTGAGGCAGGGGTGTCTCCTAAATTCTGTGTTCCTTGCACCTAGCCTGACCCAACACCTAGGCTGGTGTTTACGAGTCTTCTGTCGGCCAAGAGCAATGCCTGGGATCCAGGGCTGGGGGACAGGAATGCCATGGCTCCCTTCCCAGCTCTGCAGCACGGGTGACCCCCAGGGGGATGGCGTGGAGGACAGGAGTGGGGTCCTGGTCCCTTAGCCATGGGAGGAAATGCATCTCTTTCAGGTTGTCCGAATGGCCTCCTCTCTTTCTCTGTTTATCGCTTAAACCTTCTCTTCAGGTTGCTTTTGGTTTTCCAAACGAAAGGCTGACCTAGGCGCTAATGGCAGAGTTTCATGGCAGCACATGCCTACCACCCTCCCTCCCCCACCCCCACCCGGCCGCAGAGCCGGCAGGTCTCAGACCCCGAGGTCACTCGTCTGCTCATCAACAAGTTCATCTGAAAGTTGTGCATTTTAAAGGCTTCTTAATAATTCATGTTTTCGCATGTTTCTGAATGCTCAGGGTGGGATCATGGGGAAAACATGTTACTTTAATGGAGATTTTTGTCTTGCTTGAAATTCATTAGGAGTTTCTCCTGCTTTTTAGAAATATATTTGTCCTTTTAATTAATCCAATAGGAGCAACCCCAGTGAATTGTGTTAGAGGCAGAGGCAGGGTTTGAGCAGCTAGCAGGGCAGGATAAGGGGTTCTAGCTGTAACTGTCTCAGGTTCATAAATGAATAGCATCAGGGAGGAGGCCTGTGTCAAGGGAGCCATGGGGGCGCTGACTGGGGGGAGCATCTAATGCCCTCCCTCTCCTCTGGCACTTGTAAGCTCCAAGCAAGCAGAAAGTGAAACAATAGTTTAATATGATTACTGCAATACCTCTGTATCCAGGGCAACTCTGTGAAACAGATGAAATGGTCACCAGGTAAATTTACAGCTGTTTTTCTGCTGTCATTTCTGCAAAATGAAAGGATGGTGCAGCTTTGCTTTCCACATCATTATCCCCTGGAATAAGTGGTGCCCAGCACATGCCAGCTGCCAAGCCAGCCCCTCCACACATGTGATCTCACCAACCTCACACCTACCCTGTGCTGAATACGGGGTAAAGCACAGTGGCACACATCCCTCGCTGTCCAAGTCAATTTGGCTCCTTATCCACGTGGTGTGAGTGCAGATGGCAAGGATACCTCCTTATCCTACCCATTTGGGTCCTAAGTTTGGCACAGTGAGTATAAGATTTCCGATAGCATGAGATTTAGTCAACAATTTCTTTAAATCTATTTGGCTCTTGAGTGTAGAGAGCGAACGATACCTATGGGCTGGTCTCAGTTTGGGCTGAAATCCTAGAACTTTGGTGCTGAGGATTCCTGTTCTAGTTTGCTAGCTGCCAGAATGCAACACACCAGAGACGGATTGGCTCTTAATAAAAGGGGATTTATTTCATTAGTTCTTCAGAGGAAAGGCAGCTAACTTTCCACTGAGGTTCTTTCTTACCTGGGAAGGCACAGGATGGTCTCTGCTGGCCTTCTCTCCAGGCCTCTGGGTTCCAGCAACTTTCCCCAGGGTGATTCCTTTCTGCATCTCCAAAGGCCTGGGCTGAGCTGCGAGTGCTGAGTTGAGGTATGCTGAGCTGCTTAGGTTGTGCTACGCTGAGTCTCTCATTTAAGCACCAGCCAGTTAAGTCAAACATCATTCACTCAGCAGGCACGCCTCCTAGCCGACTACAGATGTAATGAGCAACAGATGAGGTTCACATACCATTGGCTCATATCCACAGCAATAAAACGAAGCACCTTCACCTGGCCAAGCTGACAACTGACTCTAACTACCACAATTCCCATAACTCCAAAGGGAGAGAGAAACTGGTTACCTCATGTAGGACTTGGGAATGAAGTGGCCAAAGACCCATTTGCTGCCCTGGGTCCCTCATTTGCTCAAGGCAAAAAGGGTTAACATTGGAATGGCCAAAGGAGGAGCTGAAAATTAGGAGATGGATAAGGGTGTGCCACCGAGAGGGGTGGGGGTACTCTCTCCTCTCCTCAAGCATGGGGAGAGGCCTTCAAGGAGATGAGTGAGCAAACTTGCTATGAGTCCTCGGAGCTAGGGCTTGGGGGACTGGGTTCAGAGGCAAGCCTGGGGAACCTCAGGTCAAGGATTGCATCCCATCTGAATGCTTTTGCTTGTCAGTATTCCTTAAGCTGCTTAATACTCAATATACTAATAATAGCAAACATTTACTGCGTGTTGGACACTGAGGAATACATTCTCATTTTAGGTGAAGGAACCAAATCTCAGAGAAGTTAAGCAGCTAACCCTATATCATGCAACTAGGAGAACCAGGATTGAGCCCAATGTGTCTGAGTCTAGAACTCTCTCAGGATTTAAATATATTTGGCAATTCACCAGCGTTCTCCAGGGAGGAGACTCACTGTCCCAGCAGCGGGTTTCCCTAAGCTTCAAGTCCCAGCTCCAGGGTCTCCTCCTCTAGGAAGTCACTGTCAATTTCTCTCCCCTTTACCAAGCCCCACACAGCTCCCTCTACATGTCCACAGCCCTGGCTTAATGCTACACAGCAATGAGGCTGTGGCTGATGGGTGAGCGTGGGGACAGCAGAACCCAAGTCAAACCTAGGTTCAAAGCCTTGCTGGCTGTTTGACCTTGGACAATTCTTTAACCAGAAGGCAGGCTGAGTTTCCATTCCCCATCTACCAAAGGGGGCCTTATGCCCATCACACAGGGTTAGTTGAGGACTCAGTGGGAATAGTTTCTGTAAAATGGCCAGCCTGATGCCATGCATATGGTAAGTGTTTCACAACCATTCACCGGGTCGGTGACGGAGAAGGTTTCTGGCCTGTGCCCCACAGCCCTTCCTTCAGCACCCTGTGCCATGTCACTGTTGTCTTTCCAGTCACTGTCCCCCCCACATGCGACCATGGGGCCCATGAAGGCAGAGGCGGTTTGCTTACCATGTGCTCATGCCTAAGTGGGACCTGGCACCCAGGCAAGTCCTAGTAAACTGTTTGCTCAATGGGGCAGTGAAGTATGTGCAGAAATGCACTTGGCAAACAGAATCCAACTGTAGTGTGACTTCGACCAAGGATCCCAAAGGGTCTTGAATGTCTCCAGGTGTCCTCAGCCCCTTGTTGGGGCTGGGCCCCCTGATTGGGGAGCCTCAGGCAGGCCAGGCCAGGGAGAGCGTCCCTGTGGCTGCCCCTAGCTGCCCGCGTGAGACGAGTGACTGGGGTGTGAGGGAACCTCTCTGCCCACAAGGCCATGACAATGCCTTCCTGAAGACAAAAGCTGCTCATCCCTAAAGCTTCCATCCACTCAGCCCTCCTCAGGATGAGTGCTCTGTTGGGCTGCCTACCCGGCTGCCTAATTACCTGCACCCCTGACAAAAAGATGAGGCCCTGCTCCATGTGAGCCCCTGCCCTGCCACACCTGCGGCGCTGGCACCCCCTGGAGCTTTGCCATCGCCGTGCAAATGCACACATCCTGGGAAATCATGGAATGTGGGTTTGCGTTTCCTCTGAGCTCAGTTCCCAGGAATCTAAACACACCAGCATGGCACCCCGCAGAGCCGTGGGCCCTCCCACCTCTAACCATGTTAAAAAGGCCAAGCCGGACACAGAAGAAGGCCCAGCATGGGGTCTTGGAGCCCCTAGTCACTGAGTGCCCGCCTGGCTGAAAACTGGAGACCCTGTCCGCGCTAGGACCCTCCAGCATGGCCCCAGCAGGCTGAGCAAAACCAGGAGCACAAAGGCCCAAGCTTCCTGACTCAGGTCAGTGTGAGAGGCAGTTACTGTCCAGGGACCCTTGTACCTAAAGCAGCACACTTATTTGATCAGTGTGCAAAGACTGGGTGTGTCTGCCCTAAAGCTAGTGGTTCTGTTAAAGGAAGGAGAGCATCTGGGCAAGAGGTAAAGGCACATTCTCTGCTCCAGGTCAGGCCTCACTTGCCCTCTGGGGCCCAATTCCAGGGGCAGGCTGGGCAGCCAGAACATTCCACAGAAGCCTGACCAGGGCAGGGAGGTCACCAAGAGAAAAGGTTCAGGGACTGGGATTAAGAAGTGTAGATGGGAGAAGCAGGAGGACGTGATAACGTTAGGTCAGCAAACCCTCAAAGAGACGGGAGACGTGGCTGTGAGCGAGACAGTCCCGTCCTGCCCACAAGGAACCTGCTGGGCAGGGAGGCACTTGAGAGACAGGCAACCAAAGAAGCTGAGACTGAGAATACCTGGGTGCAGAGCTGGCAGAGGGGACCTACCGTCCGCAGAGAGGTCAGCAAGAGACATTGGAGCTGAGACCTCAAGACCGAGTTGGAGATGGCCAGGCAGAGAGCAAGGAGAAAGGCGTTCCAGAGGGGCGGGGGAAGTGTGTGGTCCTAAGGGGACAAGAGCTTGGGGTGAGAGAGGAGGTTGTCACGTGGGGTGGGGCTGAGAGCTGGGACCCCAGGGGACAGAACTCAGACCAAGGCAGGGGCTGGGAGAAGGCAGATTTAGCTTGGGTCTGAGGGAGGACTTCTCCAGCTGGCCCCCCAGCCCGGCCACAGCTGCGTTGGGAGTTGTGAGCCCCCCCACCCCCCACCCCCACACGTGCCCAGGCCCAGGCGAGTCCCCAGAAAGAGGCCCGAGGTCAGCTGGAGCCAGCTGAAGTTGGTCTTTGAAGCCCCTCTGGCCACTGGAACCTTCAGATCTCCCGGGAAGCCTAGGGGCACAAAAGGGAGCAGGCCTGTGTCTGGGGTCTCCCAGGAGCTCAGGTTCTAGGGGTGGAGCTCTGTCCTAGGCTCCCCCTTGCTTTAAGAAGGCAGAAACCCAGCAGGGGCATGCATTGCCCCCCATTGCCCCAGCTGTGCTGGACGAGCCATTGGCAGCCCCTCGGGAGGGTGTTCAGTGAGTGCCTCACCCCCATGGGGGGCTAGGGTGGTGGGGACGGGGGTCCCCCATGCATGCATCAGGACTCTGGGGTAGGACAGCCTCTGCCCCTGAGCACACCATAGCAGGGTCGGCACCTAAGTCACAGCTGAGGCGGGCCTGCCCCCTCATCCTCAGCCAGTTCCTTCCTCTTCTGTCCACACTAGGAAGTTGCAAACCCAGCCCGCCTCTTTTCCTTCTCCTGTGGTTTGCTCCTCACAGTTGCATTGTTGAGCCTAGTGCTTTCTAGTCCTCATCTGGAGCTGTCGTCAAGCACTTTCCATTTTTAAAACTCACAGCTGGAAGCCATCAGTGGCCTCCAGCACAGAGCAATTGAATAGCAGAAAATGAACTAATTACAGGTTGTTATTGAAAATCTATTATATACAAATTGCAACGAAAGCTCATTAAAATGTGATGCTTTGGAGGAAGAGGCAGGGGCTAGATGCTGGGTGCCTGGCTCCCGGCTGCTCCTGAGGGAGAGCTCCCCGCAGGCCTGCAGGGCAGGCTTGGGCTCCCGTGCTCACCCCAGGCAAATGTCACAGCCCAGCCCAGTGTTCGCAGCAGGGAGAAACTCAAAGTTTTGTATGCAACAGTGAGCTCTTTGAATGTTAGTAAATACTCAGAAATGACCACAGAGGAAACAGAGAATGTTGTTACAAAGAAGTAAAATGAGAAAAACTTAAATGCTGGCCTTTTACCAGGATAGCGCTGTATTGTATCCATAAACCTCAGTATTTTTGCAAAGCTTTCTTAAGGGTTCCAACGTGAAACTAAGCACTGGAGGTCACAGTACCAATTTCCAAGCTTTCTCCCTTGGGTGGGAGTTGGGAAGGCTCAGATGTGAGCGGCAGAGCCATCCAGGAACCCACATCTCAAAGGGACTGTCACATGGTGAGGTTGCCTCCCAGCGCAGAAGGCAAATCAAGGCCACGCGGGGGTGTCCACCCAGCCACCTCCATGGCCTGTCAGCAGTGAGTAAGGACTAGAGATGCTCCAGGTTTCCGAAAGGTAAACCCTCCCCAAGGCTATGCCAGCCCAGGAAAGATACTTGGAGCCCAAATCACTTGTTCTCTGCCTTATTTATCTTTCTTTCCTTTCGAGCCACTTTTTTCAGGCTCCGTGACAAGCCCCACAAGACCCCTCAGCTCCACTTAGAGCCCACCAGGAGCAAGGTGTGTCCTGAGGCTAGAGAACAGGGAGGGTGTAAGAGGGACGCCCTTACCACGCTCAGGGGTTAGGGGAACGCACAAGCCCCAGCACCAGAAGGCCCTTGGCAGGAGGTGGCTGGAGAGCCAGGCCCGGGGCAGACAGGACTTGGCCAGCAGAGAGGGTCATCCTCTCCTAGGAGAGGAGAAGGGAAGGGCATTGGACACCAAGCTGATGCTGTCTCTCTGGGAATGTTGGAGGGAAGCAGGTCCTTGGTGGCAGATAAGGGGCAAGTTGAGGAGCCCAGGCCATGGGCTGGTAACCCATCCTAGGTTTCCTCTACAGCAGCAACATCTGCTGACCCACCTCCTGAACTTGCCCTGGCCCCTGCTGAGCGACTCACTGGCCGTTGAGCGTCCAGCCCCTCCTGGGGCCCTCCCTCTGAGTGGCTGAGAGCTGAGGCAGGCTGAGGCCAGGGAAGATGGCAGGTGGTGGAAAGAGAGGCAGAGGGCATGGGCCCAAGAGGGCATGACAAAGGTGGCAAATGCAGGGACCAGGCAGTACCAAACCCAGGAGGCCAGAAAGGGCAAAGGAAAAAAGTATGGGCTGCCTCTGACGGCAGACAAGGTGGTGATTGCCTGAGATATGTTGTTCCAGCTGGATGGCAAGTCCAAAGAAGCAGGACAGAGGAGCTCAGAGGCTTCTGTATGGTGGACATTCAGTCACACCACAGGGCGGAACATAGTAGGTGCTTAATAAACATTTGTTGAAAGGATTGAAGGTCATGATTGTGTTGGTTCCAAGAGGCTATGGCAGGAACCAGAGAGAATGAAGAACGGAGTCAGGGGGTCTTCTCTGATGGCACAGAGCTCATCTCATTTCCCCATGCCTGGCACCAGCTCGTGTTTCCACATGGGTGCTCTGGCGGGCTGAACTGCTGGGTTGGTAGAGAGGTGCCATGTAACCCCAGTCACCCCTTCAGCCTAGATGGCCCTACCATGCTCCATTCACACACTGCTGAGCTGGTGGGCTCATCTTTCCCCCAAAGCTGACCTCCCACTAGACGGTACAAAGCCAGCCCTTTCTAAGAGGTGGCACCTGACAAGTCTTTCATGGGTGCCTCGTGGGGACACATAGGCCAAAAGGTGGCCTGAGATTAAAATGGACTTTACAATTAAGTGTCTGGACCCAAATCTCTGATTTCCCTCCCTGAAGGGCCTGGGAGGACAGAGGTCACAGTAGTTGAGCCCTGGAGAAATCTGGAGGTTGACCTTTGTAGCCATTTGTGTTCTGATAAACAAGAAGGGGGAGGCCACAGCCAAGCGCAGCATGAGAGTAAATGGAGAGGAGCTTTGCCCACTGACGGAGGCACGCACTCTGACTCCATGGAGAGGGGCCGAGCCTACTGTGGTCCGGGGACTCCCGGCCCCACGCTCCTGTTTCATCTCACACAGGAATGATGAGCCCCAGGCCCCACGGCCTTTGCACTGTGGCATCCCAGTTAGGATGGGGACAAGCAAACACCCAGAGCTAGTTTGTTGAACTGCAGGCTGGACTCTGGGGGAACAGGCAGGAGAGCAGTTTTCTTCTCCTCTGCCTGGACTTCTCAGTGACTCCCAAGGCTTCGCCTGTCGCTGGCCAAGGAGGAGGATGGGCTGGGGCCTGCTGGCTGATCTGGCTGCCACCGTTTAAGTGGCTTCAGTGTCACTCTTTTGAAAATGGGGGACTGGGTGACGGTTTTCCATCTGGGGCTTCGGTCCGAATGCCGGCACCTCAGGACCAGACCCGGCCAGCCCCATGCTCCAGGCGTGCTTGAGATCTGCCCAGGGAAGATGCAGGGAGCCCAGGGCTGAGCCACTCCTGTCCCGCGGGCACAGGCATTGCCTCCTCATCAGGCGCCTCGGGCGGCCCGCTTGTCGGGACTGCAAATCGCTTCCATGTCGGGGTGGACATGCGCCCTAAGGACACTCTCCTCGATCTGGCAGGTGGCAGGAGAGGTGGGGTGTGAGTGACAGGGCGTCCGGGTCGCAGGTCGCTAATGGCTCTCAGGAGCCCCACGGGCGAGTACGGACCCGGCCACTGCCACCTCACCCGGCCCTTGGCGGGCACCGCCTCTCCTGAACCTCACGTCTGGAAGGAAACAGAGACCCAGGGAGGACGGGGTTCCCACGAGGTCCCCGAGCTGCTGACGCAGAGCCCAGATTCCGAGGAGGTCTGCCCAGGCCTGGCGCTTAGCCTGGCCGCTGGCTGCACCGTGGAAAGAGGCCCGTGGGACAGGTGGGCTGCAGATCCGAGGGGAAGGGGGGCCCCAGGGACCAGGCCTGTCATTCGGAACAGACACCCTAATGTTCCCCAAGTGTGCAGGTCCCCCACAAAGAGACGCACTCCTCTCAGCACAAAACCTATCAAGTACAGGTCCCTTCTTAGCTCCCACGCGTAAATGCACATCTGGAGAATCTTCTTCTCGGCCCCATTCACCCCCAGTGTTGGCCTCGGCCATCAGAAGCCCACCTGTGTGCACTGGTGCTTAGCAATGGGGTGATGCAGGGCGGCAAGTTCACAGTCCGGGAAACAAAAAGGCTGGAAGCTAAGTCACAGCCTCGCCTTGCACAGGTTTTCAGACCTCCCCAGCCCTCGGGGCATTTTGTGGGATGTGGGGTAAGGCAGCCAGCCAGGGAGTTTGCAGAAGTTCCACACTGAGCACCTCCCAGGTGTCCGCTGCATCGGCCTGAGCTGGACAGCATGGCCCAGCACCCAGGGCCTGGGGCGCAGTGAGGGTTTTAAGGGTCTCTGCTCTAAGCTGGCTCAGAGCAAATGGGGCGGGTTGGGGGCTGGCCCTCAAAGGAGTAGAGGTCAGTGGCCAAGGCCTGGAGGTGCCAAGTGAACACTGAGCAGGTGGATGGGTGCCCCTGTGAGAGGCAGAGGCTGCAGCGTCCCCTGGCCTCCTCGCCCCAACCCGGAGGGAGCAGTGCTGAGGCTTGAGTCCCACCGTCCTGCCCACCCTGCCCTCCCCGGGGGCCAGGTTCTCCCCGAGGCCTGAGAGCTCGGTGCATACACAGAAGCACTGTCCGTGACTCTGGGCGGTTGACAGTGGAATCCCGATGACTCTCAGGGCTTCTGAGTTTGGGAAGGAACAGGATATGTTGAGTGTTCGGGGGCAGAGGGCGGGCTGTGAGGAGGGTGGGGCTTAGAGCGGGAGCAAGGGTGGTTGCGCCCAGTGCTGCTTAGCCCAAACACCAGAGTCTGCCCCGTGGATTTCCTAATAGTTGGGTCCTACCCAGGTAAAAGTACTGTTCATTTTTGCTGGCATCTCGGACTCTGTAGCATCACCAAGCACAGAGCACCTAATTCTCCTTTTTGCAGCCAAGGGTGAGTACGTGCCCTCGTCTTCTCCACGAGGGGGCCGCGGGGGACCTGAGTGCTGGTGGAGAGGATTTTAGGGTGCAGCTGCTTCTGCTGCAGAGAGAGGCCGTTGGTATCTGCCTCTGATGGAAAGGAATGCCAATGAGCTTCTGCTTTCAGTGTTTTCCCTGCATCCTTTTAATTAACCATGAAGGTGTGGGCTGAGCAGGGCCCCTGGCCCCCCAAAGTCAGCTCTCCATCACACACAGGCTGATTGTCCACTTCGGATTATTCATGCCCAACTCTCTGCGGCCTCCCCGCCTCCCCCTCTGCCGACCACTGCCTGGCTGGAGTGTGGAAGCAGCCCCTGCGAAGGGGAAGCAGAGAAGGGGAGGAAGAAGACCTCAAGGCAGCTGGATGTGCTGTTGATTCCTGGCTCTGGGCTGTGGTGGTTTGGGAGAGAAGGGAGGAACCCAGGGCCATGTGGACACGGCGGGAGGGCTGGGACCAGCTGCCCAGGTACCCTGCCTTCGGCTCAGCACTCAGGTACCTACTTCCCTTTGAAATCAGGAGTGGTCCTTGACCTTGCCTGGAGTGGAGGGCACAGACCAAACCCAGCATCCCCTGGCCCCCGGGCGCAGGCTCGGACCCCTGCAGGCAACCCTGGCCCAGCAGCTGGGCAGCTGAAAAACTCACAGGCCCCAGAGTCTGGGTCGCTCATCATTAAAAGGCCTGGGATGGAGTAAACAGACTGCACCAAAGCCTGATCCTTTGAGGAACAGCATCTCAGAAGGCTGGCTCCTTATTGTCTGTGAACAACATGCATGCCAAGCTTCCCGGGGTGCACGGGGCGGCCTTCCTGACAGGAGAGAACATGTCCTTGCCTGGCACAGCTGCAAAGGCCCCAGCTCAGACTCCAGCCTACAGGGACCATCTCCGTGCACCAGCCCCTGGGATGGGGATGCTCGGGTGCCTCGGGCGGCTCCAGGGTGTGTGGCCTGGAGAACAGCTGTCCCTAGGGTCTCTGCCAGAGGGCAGTGAGTTTCTAGAGGAAACTGAGACATTCCTTGGTGGATGTGATATGGCTCAGACCCATGGCTTAGTTTTCTGGGGGAAGCTGTCAGTCATGCCAGCCAACGGTCCTCAAAGGTGCAAAGCGGACTGGCTAGGAGACCCCTGAGCTGCTGCTCAGAGTTTTCACGAGTTTAAGGAAATGCTCCCAATGGAAGCAACAAGTGCATATTTGCTTTCCTATATTCTCTCATGCCCGGCACCTGCCCCAGGCAAGTTCTGGTCTAGGCCCTGGGGACGCAGCGATGACCTGACTGCAAGGTGCTTACCGAGGAAAGAGTTCAGGGTCAACGGCAGGGAAGCCCGCCCGTGATAGAGGGACTGCTGTGCGGGCAGGACGCAGTCCCCAGCATGGGGTATAGAGGCTCTGGGACTCAGGAGCAGAGCACTGCAGGGCCCACAAGGCATGCCAGAGGTTGCTTTTGAAGGCACATAATTAATTTCAATAATAGCAGCATTACTGATAACATACCATGTGCCAGGCACCGTTCTAGGTGAATTCAGTTATCCTTACAGCAGTTCTGTGATGGATTTGCTAACGTCGTCCCCTTTTTTATAGATGAGGTCTGCAGGCACCCAGCACTCAAGTCACTTGCCCCTAGTGTCCGAGCTAAGAGAGGTGCAAGCCTGGTTTGGAGCCCAGGAGTCTGGCTTCAGAAGCCCAGCTCTCACTCACTAAGCTATGCTGCCTCTTGGGCGCTCTGGACCCTTCGGGTCACTGGCATGTTTCAGGGAGGCCCCTTTGGTACCTCTGATTTGGCAGGTGCTGGCCTTGCAGGCCCCACCACTGCCCACTCCCACCCCAGGCACCTTAGCAGAAGCCCCCTGACTTCTAGAGTCTGCTCTGTCCAGCAGGGGCTGTGAAGGGTCCAGTGGGGCTCCAGGGGCCCTAATCCCAGAAGGGCTGGGACCAATTTACAAGTGCATCCTGAGTTCCATGAGCCCAGCCCTGGGCGTCTGGGGGCCATGAGTGGACGGGGTGGGGGTGGGGGGTGCGAAGCAGGTGGGTGGTGGCAGCCGGTCAGGTGCAAAGATTCACACGAGGAGGCAGGGACCAGGAGGCCACAGGTCATGGCCAGGCTGTGCTGGTTATTGCTGATAGCATCTCCTGAGTGTGGCCTATGATATGGTCCCTTTGTTAACCAGTTTATTAGCTCACTTAGTGACAATGCCCCTTATGAAATCCCCATTTTAGAGTTGAGGAAACTGAAGCACAGAAAGCTTGAGTCTGGGTTCACCCAGCTGGGAACCAGAGACCGCGGATTCAAACCCAGGCCTCGTGGCTCCAGGGCCCCATCCCCCAGCTGTGGTCTGAGCCTTTGTGCCAGGACAGGGGCAAGGACAGCCCCCCTCCACCCGCGCTGGGGCTCCCCTCCTAGCTTTGTGCCTGATTTAATTGCAAAAACTGAGCTTTCTTTCCTTGATCAGGGGATTGATTGTTCCCCCATCTGGCAGGGATGTTATAAAAATCAATTAACACACATTTGTGAGGGCTTTGAGTGCTCACAGGTCCTGCATGTGGGATAAGACACAGTAATACAAGGCAGTTCTTTGCTTTGTTTCATTTTGGATTTTTTTTTTTTTTTTTTTTTTTTTTTTTTTTTTTTTTTTTTTTTTTTTTGGTAATGCTATTTGACATGAAAATATGTCCTCCTGGCCCATGGAGATAGCTTTTTTAAAAAGATGTTTTCTGTCAAAGGGTGTGATTATTGATTGTGAAGGGCCTGCCCACAGCCTGCCCGGTCAGCACGAGCAGGCCCGGTGGCCACAGAGCAGTGAGCCTGCAGGGTGCCTCCCCAGCTCGGCCCTGCACGCTTGGGTCTGCCAGGCGCTCGGCCCTGGCCGCCGTGCCCAGTACTTCCTGCAGCCCTTTCTTCCTGGAAGGCACGATTCTAGGGCTCAGAGATTCGGCAAGTTTCAAAACAGACGAAAGTCCTCAGTCTCATGGAACTTGCAATCCAGGAGGGGAGAGAGATAATAAACTACAACAGAAGGAATGTGCATTAGAGGGTGTAAGTGCTTTTGAGAAAAACGAAGCAGGGGAGAGGGAGAGCAGGCCAGGGGCAGGCAGGTGGGTTAGGAAATTTAAATATGGGAGTTCAAGGAAGGCCTCACTGAGAAGGGGACATTGAGCCAGACGTGGAGGCAGGTGAGGCCGCTAGCCATGGTGCCAGGTGGGGAGATGCATCAGGGAAGCTGAAGAGGTCTGATGGCTGCGGTGGCGGGAGAAGGAGGCAGTGATGTCAGAGGCCCTGGAGGATGCTGGAAGCCACCGCAGGGACTTTCGTATTGACACTGGGTAAAACACAAAATCATTGGAGGGTTTAAATAAGTGATTCTATCTGACACTCTATTTTAAAGTATCATTTTGGCTGTTGCCTTTCGAGTAAAGACTGTTACAGGCAAGGCTAGAAACAAGTGAGCAAGTTTAGAGGCTATTACAATAACATGGGTGAGAGAAAATAATGGTTTAGACCAAGGTGATGGGTGAGATGTAATAAGATTATGGATATATTTTGAAGGTAATGCCAGAAAGGTTTGCTGAGGGATTGGGTGTGGATGTGAGAGAGGAGATGGGTCAAGGAGGAAGCCAAAGTTTTTGCATGGGGACTAGAAGTATGGGGTTGACATATACTGGGGTGGAGAAGACTGCAGGTAAAGGAGATTTGGGAGGGAAATTCAGGAGTTAATTTGGGACATGTTGAATTTGAAACACATATCCAACACTCAAGAGGCAACGTTGAATAGAAACTTAGAGGTCCGGGCTGGAGATGTAAATTTGGAAGTCCGTAGCATCCAGTGATGGATAGAGCCTCATGCTGTGAGACTGAATGATTTCACTGAGTGGGTGTGTGGAGATGGACAGGAATATCCAAGACGGAGCCTAAGAATCTCCAATGTGAAGAGGCCAGGGAAATGAGGGAGAGCCGGTAAAAGAAAGTGAGAAGAAGAAGGCAGAGAGATGGGAGGAAAACCAGGCAAGCATGATGCCCTGGACGTGAAGAGGCGAATATACTTCATAGGAGGAAGAAGTGGTCAGTTGTGCCAAATGCAGTTGAAAGGTCAGTTAAGGTAAGGACAAAGAAGAGAGCACTGGACATGGAACTTAAAGGTCTTTGGTAATAATCTTGAAGAGCAAACTCCAAGGAATGATGAAGGGGTCACAAAACACTTACTGTAATGGGTTTAAGAAAGAGTAAGACAGAAGGAATTGAAAAAACTAAGTATATACAGGACTCGTCTGAGGAATTTTGCTGTGACAAGAACAAAGAAATAAGGCAGTAGCTGGAGAGATAGTGGGGTCAAGACGTTTTTTTTTTTGTTGTTGTTGTTGTTTTTAACATCCAGGAGCAAAAACAGCATGTTTATCTGTTGGAATAATCCAGTAGAGAGGGAAACATTGATGCTGTGGGAGAACGAGGTGATATGCTTGGGGTAATTTATTTGAGTAGGAGAGGGGAGGTGAAGTCTAGGGCCCAAGTGTCTTAGAAGTGTGGACAGCTGATACATACTAACAGGAGAGAAATTCAAGTATATAAGCAGGGATGAGGTAGTGGGTAGATGTGGTGGGAGCCCATGTAGACTTCTGTTTTCTCAGTGAATTGAGAAACAAGGTCTCAGCTGAGAGTGAGAATAGGGGAGGAGACGTCCAGGAAGAGGAAACACCTAGAACAGTTCTCTTGGAGGATGGGAGGAAGAACAGATGTAGAGAAGATAGCATGAAGGAGCCTCCTGAGGCTCATAGTCATGGATTCAAAGGGAATGAGCCAGCAGGGTGGTGTGTCTTTCCAACCAGGTCCAGCTACACAGACAGAAGCACAGTTTCTGCAGACAGATTCAACCATGGCTGGAGTTTGCCAAGAGGCAACAAGAAACTCAGGGTAGTATGTGCAATGGTGTGGTCCCAGGGCTTTAAATTCCATGGAATTTAAGCAGTGGAAGAAGGAAGTGAGGTCATGGGGGTGGATAACAAATGATTGGTCAATGGCTTATGTGTCCCAGTGGGAATTGTTGGCGTCTGGGTACCAGAGGGAATAAACCAGAAGAGGAGGGAGGTGACCAGAGAGTGTGATGCCTGAAAATAAGATTTCTCAGGCTGCAGTTATTAATAATGACAAGATCTAGGCTCCAGTATTTGGCCACGGGTAGGAGAGCCTGACATAAGGTGAAAGTTGTCAGGGTCATCAACACGGGTGTTTAAATCACCACATGGTAGAACAGGAGGAGTAGCAGAGAGACTGCCATTAGCCATGAGCTAAAATCATCAGGTGAGGGATGGGGAGTAACCCAGAGTCATTAGATGACTGCAGCTAAGGCAGGTAGTGGGTGGTCCATGGAGCTGGCATAGGTGCCCCATACCTCCCCAAGAGTAGGTTCTTTGGGGTGAATTCCCTGTTTTTAGCCCCACTGACAAATGGAAAACTGATGTAGCCAAAACTCAGGAAGTGGTAGTAGCGCTGAAACTCAAATCAGGGAGTCTGTCCCCAAAGCTGGTGCCCTGGGCACCACGTGGTGTACTGTGCACAACGCGCATGGGCTGGGCATGAGCGAGATCTGGTCCCTGTCCCCAAGGAGATTACTCTCTTGTGGGAGTTGAGGACACAGGCAAAGGCAAGACAAAGAGGTCATAGAAGGTTGCCAGAAGAGGGCCTCGGAAGCTGAGAGGAGGTTGTTACACATCCTATCAAAAATGTGCCTGAACTCTTCACAGAGGACAATGGGTGAGGTCCCGTAGGCAGACAGGGGGTGGGGGAAGGCGTCCCAGTCAAAGCCACAGCCTAATCAAAGCTGCAGAGATGGGAAGAGCCCAGCCATCCAGCGTGGCCCACTTGCCCACTGTGCTGGGGCAGGTGAGGGAGAAGCCGGAGATGATGCTGGAGGGATGGGTTAGAACCGGAGCAGGAAGGGCCTCGTGTTACTCAGGGAGACTGAATGCAGTCACGGCAACCCCGAAATTTCAGGGGGTCAACACAAAACAATTTATTCTTGGTTCATGCGACAGTTCATTGCTGTGTTCAGGGCAAGGCCACACAGTGACACAGGGACTGAGGCATCTTCCGTTTGTGCTTCTACCATCTCCTAGAGCCACAGATTCCTTTACTAGATACACCGCATATGGCTGGATGTGTAGGGGGATAGAGGAGGTACAGGATCTTGTGGGGGACCTTTATGAGCCCAGCAAGGACGTCTACCTCATCCCGGTGGCCAGAACGCAGTCATGTGGCCACACCTGCCTGCAGGGGAGCTGGGGGATGTGTCCCGGCTGCGTCCCCAGGAGGGAAGGGAAGCAGGTTTGGGTGAGCACACAGCGGTTGCTGCCACAGGCCCCCATACCCGGGTTATAGAGTTTGGGCTTGTCCAGGAGGCCAGGAGGGCAGTCAGAGGTGTGCCTGAGGCCACCTTCAGAGAATCCCCCAAAAGGCAGTGGGAGGGTGAGATGACAGCAAGTAATAGAGACCTGAACACGGAGGTAGGAGTGGGAGCAGAAAAGGGCCACAAGAAGAGGTGATAGAGAGAGGCTCTTAGGCCCATTGGCTGGGGTGGGAGCCAGAGAGCGAAGTAGCTGAAGCTGTGAAAGGTCATTCCTCAGTTTCCCGGCTGAGCCAAGATGGCAGCCTGCTCTCGGCTCTCGAGTCGGGGCACGAAAGGGCAGGCTGGGGCCTGAAAGATGAAGTGGCTGGAGGTGGCCCATGACAGCCGTCCCCAGGCCACAGTGTGGCCTTGCAAAGCGGGGAAGAAAAGGCCTATTTTAATTCTCTTCTTGGGCCTCCACATGACAAAAGAAAAATACCACCCAACATTATTGTCTCTCAGAAAACACTCTCTGGAACCATAAAATGGGAAACACGGTGAAGTCAGACCACGGAAGCTGCCCCTTAAATCTGTAGCTTCTAAATTATTGTGGTGGCACTCTCTAATTCTTCTGGATGAAAACATTAAAGATGACAATGTCCCTTTAAATCAAATGCCCTGGGAGTTGCTGTAAAGAGTCAGTGGGCTTTTTTTTTTCCTTGTGAAGGTTTTTTTTTTTTTTTTTTTTTGGTCTCTTTTCACCTTGTAATGAAATATAAATCAAAACTTGTGGGGGCAGGCTCCACAGAGCAAGCTGTGAACATGGATTTTCTGAAAATGAAGGTGTTTTGTTAATGGGAATCATCTCATCTCGGGAAACGTGAGAGTTTTCGAATGATGAGTTCGCTACTGAACTTCACACTCATTTTTTGGGATTCGCAGGCTGGCCTGGGGCCTGCCGATGGCACCGCAGTGATGGATCAGGCCGTGCCCAGGGAGGCGGGCCAAGCCTGAGGGGCTGCCTCAGCGCCTCCAGGAGCGGGCCTGTGGGCTCAGGTTGTGTAGGGCGAGACAGGAACCCCGAGCCCAGAGATGCGGGCAGAGGCAGCTCCTGTAGGAGGAGGCATGGTCCACCCCCACTGCCTCACCCCCCGCCAGGCCTGGCAGACGGAGCTCTCGGGTCACAGAGAACCCAGAAGCCAGTGCGGCCCCAGGAGGAGGGCAGGGGAGCCCCAGGCCAGGGCAGCCTCTACCATAATGCCTTGGACAAGTAGACTCATTTTCTGGGCTTTAGTGTGGAAGAGGGAAGATGGACAGGTGAGCCAGCCCAGGCAAGGGTCAGCCCCAGAGCTTGACGATCCCCAAGGCCCTGCCCCGAGTCTCTTCTCTCCTCTCCCTACACGCTGCACCCCAGTTCCCAGCGCCACAGGTCTGGTGGGAGGCACCAGCTCGCCCCAAGGCCAAGGGTCCAGCCTGGCAAGAGGGACTCTGAATGGGCTAAACGATTGTAACCAACATAGGAAAGCAGACTCGGACAGATACCTTAGAAACGTTTTCAAGGCTTAGATCTGAAACAGAACTGTTGGCTGGGTGGCCCCATACAACCTGCCGCCTGCTCTCCTCCCTGAAGTAGCCAAGCGTCCTAACAGGGCCACCCATTCCCATCCACGGCAGGGCACTTGGTCCTGACTCAGTCCTCCATGGTCCATCCACTTCCCTCCCCACCCCCACGTACCCTTATAAGATGAAGAAGCTGAAGCCGGCAAAGGTTGCTCATGACCTGCAGCTGGCATGGCCAGTGGACACTCCTCGGCCTGTATTGGCTGTGACCTCTCTGCAGCATTGGGCCCTATGGACTTGTCCTCCTTGAAGTAGTCACTTGCCTTCCACCTCTTTGGCCACCTCTTTTCCACCTCCTTTGTGAGTGAACTCCACTCCTGTAACGCCTGCTTTTTCTGAAAAAGGCCAGAAGGTCAATACTTTAGGGTTCATGGGCCAGTTTCAGTCATAGCTACTCAACTCCGCCATTGTAGCACAAAAGCAGTCATAGAAATACACAAACAAATGGGAGCCACTGTGAGCCAGGAAAGCTTTACTTACAAAACTAGGTGGCAGCCCTGCCTTGGACACTTGTGTGTGCTTCTCTCCTCTCTCTACATTCCCCTCAGGAGAACCTTGTCCCATCCAAACCCCCAGCTCTGGGTCTTCGGCAGCTCCCAGGTGACCCCGTGGTCATTCCTTGTGGGCCTCACACACTTTGTGTGGCCAAGCAAACTCCCCTTCCTCCATCCAAACCCACCCATTCTCCTACATTTCCTGCGTTGCCAATATGTTTTCACTTCTCCCTTAGCAAACATTGTACTTCATTTGTAATCCTATTATTAAATACCCTGAGTGGGCAGCTGGGTGTTTGAGAAGCTGCACATGTCAGAGAGGAGATGGCAAGTGGGGGTCCTGGGGAGGGACTGCAGGGCTGAGAGGCAGTGGCACTGAGTGGGGAGCCAACAGCCCAGTGTCCTGGCATTTCAGTAGGGTCCCGCAGAGAGTTATGTCAGAGGAAGAGGAGTCCATGGATGATTTTACTAAGTGCAAGCTAGAGACCGCAGGCGAAGGGCAGGTGTCCTGGCACCATGGGCACCCGTCTCCCAGCCCGCCCACCTCCAGGTGTTCTGATGGTCTCTGAGCTGAGGGCAAAGCTGCAGACCCAGGAAAGCTGGGCCTCAGAGCCGCCTCTGAGTGCCCCAGGGAGGCCTGCTCTCAGACCCACAGGCCACCCTCTCCTGTGCTCTCCATGTTTTATCTCCCTTCATCCTAGCCGTAATATCTGGAGCTAAAATTTAGGGAACTCAGACATCCACATAAGATTTGTAGACCCCACAGAAAATATGGCTCAATGGGCACTTCCCAGTCGCCCACCTCCAAGGGCTGCTAACTTGCCAGGGAGCAGGGGTGCTGGATGAGGAGGGGAGACTCAGGACTCAAGGCTCTGTCTTGTTTCCATTCAGAGGAGGCTTGCAGCCCTCCTGACGTCCCTGCGGGAGCTCTGCCCTGCAGCTGCATTTTCCGCAGGGACAGGTGCCCCCTCTCCTCCCAGACAGCAGAGGGCTTAAGCGGCAGTGGCAGGGGCTGAATGTGCCCTCGGATTGATGCAGCCCTAAGCATTCCGTCCATTCAAAGCAACAAATTGCCTCAGTCGCTTCCTGCCCATCACGTGCAGAGACAAAATTCCACCTTATTCATTCAGTCTCCTCCTCACAGTCCAGGGCCATGATATGTGATAATTAATCGCGGAGCTGCCTCTGCGAGGGGCACACCCTGCTGGGAGGACAGGGTCCCTCCCGGTGCCAGTGCCATCGCGGCCACCTAACAGATTGACTGCTGAAGCTTTGTTCCGAGGCCTCATTTGTCATCCTGGCCACCTCCCTGGGGATGCAGGGCCGCCAGGGCCATCTGAGCACACAGGCCCCACTCCTGGTGCACTCGGGAAGGCACTGGAATTTATTTGAATACAATGCAATAGAGACACAATGCCTTTTGTTTCAGAAGCCATTGCTCCGTTTCTGTTTCTTATTGAGTGAACAGACAGACAAAGACAGTCGAAATACGCAATTCTGTGCCTGGTTGCAGCAGGGCAAGTAAATCTCATGCTGGGACATGGCACAGTCATGTCACATTTCAGCCGAGGGGTTGGTGCCAGTCCTGGGCGGCACTGCGGCCAAGGTGTTGGACCCTGGGGCCAGGACAGGCTGCACAACAATCCAGGAGCCACGTGAGCTGGGAGATCGGTGCCCACACCTACGGGACACCTGCCCTTGTCCCTCTGCTTGTGGGCTCTTGTCCATTCCTGGTGGTGCCTGAAATAGAGTCTTAGAGGCCTTTTCCTTAGACACGACTTTTCAGAAATGCCAATGTACTGGGGAAGGGAGGCATGTCTAGTCATCCACTCAAGAGGCAGAGAAAGCAGCAGCCCAGGCCCTGCTCTCTGGAGTTCCCGACCCAGCGAGGGAAGCGAGGCTCATGGGCAAGAAGGAAGAACGTAAATACTGAGCACTAAGCTATGGGCTTTGGGGGATGGGTGCTGTGGAGATATCACGAAGGCACGGGAGCTCCTCCTGGAAGTCAGGCCTGAGCTGGACCCCTAAGAACGGGGGTAGGGGTAGATTTGTACACAGAGCAAGAAGGAAAGGGCCCCCCTTGAGGTGAAAGGAAGGTTCAGAGGAGAGACGTTTGAGGAGCATTCATTCCTTCAGCATCGATTCAGCATCTGCTGTTGCTGATGTGCGTGAGGCCAGGCTGACGCTGAGCAGATGGGCGGGGACAGTCGGAGCTGGGCCTTCAAGGCCAGGCTGAAGAAGTGACCCGTCTCCAGCTCTGTCCTGCTCCCCCTGGGGCACCAGGCCCTGTGTCCTCCAAGGTCCCCGCTGCGATTCTTGCTCCTGGGGTGGGGCGTGGATGCTCTCACCCCATGGGCAGAGAGGCTAACCGGGTGCCACTGGGATTTCTGGGACCATGAAGCGGACAGAGTTGCTGGGAGGCCAGTGTCACTGAGCTGACCTCACTCCTGACAAGTGCCTTGTTGGAAAGCAGCAGCACCTGGAGCCCCCGTGCCAAAAGGGTACCCCGCACACCTGGCTGTGCTTCCCACTGGGACCCTCTGGGGCCGGGGGAACATATACCGATGGACCCTCCAAGCCAGGCTCTGGGTTCGCTAGGTGGACGTGGGACCCACCTCACCCCACCTCATGCAGAGCCAGGGACAGCCCCTCCCCCCCCAGGTGGCCCCTCCTGTGCCACCCAGCTATGCTGACAGGGTGGGCCAGTACAGCAAGGCTGTGGCCCTTCTCACAGGCACCCCCGGGCTCCTCAGGGGGCAGAGGGCCGCCCCCCAGAAGGTGCCAGCCTCACAGAGGCAGGGCTGGGAGGGGCCTCCTTCAAGCTGTGGGGCTCCAAGCCCAGTGAGGGGGGCAGCTCTCACCACGCAGGGCGGGTTCCGTGTTCAGCCTTGTGGATATCGGGTGCGACGCTGCTTCGCCTTCGGATGGGTCGGCACAGGGGCGGGTGGGACAGCGGCCCGGGCAGGCCCGGCAGAGCCTGGGCACAGCAGGCAGCAGCTCCCTCCACGGGGGAACCCCAGGGACAGGAGGGGCCCCTTCGCCATCACGGAGTCCCTGTGCTCATCCCCAAGACTCTCGTCGGTCTGCTGACTCCAGGGGGCCCCAGCCCAGAGAGGTGAAGTCACTTGCTCAGGGCTACCCAGCCCAGTAGAGGCAAGCTGGGAAAGTAAGAATACGTTCATGATAAAAGTGGTTAGAGGTTCACGGGTGGTTTAGTGGTTAGAATGCCTGCCTTCACGCAGGAGACCCGGGTTCGATTCCCAGACCATGCACCCCCCAAAAAATAAAAAAAATGGTTAAAGGCAGTAACTGTTATTTACTGTGCTCAGTTGTTTCTATGTTTTATGTTGTTCAGTCGTCACAGCAGCTATCATTATTAACCCCATTTTACAGAGGAGGTGACTGAGGTCAGGGGATAATAGAGCTGGGATTAAACCCTGGCAACTCCAGCTCCAAAACACACAGTCTTTCTGCTGCACTGTTCTGCTTCCCGGGGAGAGGCAAGTGTGGGGGAGAGGGGCAGAGTGCTTGTGGTGTGGCAGTCATGGAAAACTCCTTGGAGGAGGTGGCATTTGGCATTGAGTGGCATCCAGAAGGACGTGTGTGATTAGACTAAATGGCAAAAAGGAGCAGTGTGAGCACATCCACTGAGAGTGGAGGGCACAGAACACATTCGGGGAATCGGGCAGGGCTGTAACCTGAGGCATGGGGTGTGCATGAGGTAGGGGCTGGGGGTGGGGAGGCCGAAGCGTCACCGCTATGAGCATGTCACCATCCAAAGCTCCGGGCAGCGGAGAAGCAGGACCAGGGCTGAGCTGGGTGGGATTCCCACGCCTATGACTTCAAAAAGGGAATGACCCCAACCTGCTGCCTCCATTGCTGCACAGAGCCCAGGAGAGCCTCCAAATGGGGCCGGTCTAAGAGGCCTGCACGCGGCTGTAAGCCACAGGCGCCCAGCGGCAGGATTCATCTCCATCGTAAAATGGAAGCTTCAATGACTCAAAACTGAGGGTTTCTGGCTATAAAGCGCTTGTTTCTGGCCTTGTGAATGTAAAGATGGGATAGCTGGTCCACGCCTCCAGGCAGTGCAGGGGTCCAGAGTCGAGGGATTGTTTATAAGGGAGAGAGATGGAAAGATATTTAAAATCAATACATCTCAAATTGGATTTTCCTTTTATGGGATTAAAAACATTGCATTCAAGTCCCAAGGAGGAACGTGGTATGAGGGCAGCGGAGAGGTGCCCAGGTGATGTATTTTATAACTTCCAGACACGCACAGACCCTGCGTAAAAACAAAGAGAATCAAAATTGTTGCCAAAGCACAGCCAGGAGGGCCCGCGTGCTCGTGGGAATCCTTGCAGCCCTTTATGGGCCAGTGCAATGGCCGCATCTTCCCAATAGCCAGCCCGGCTGTCCCTTCCTACTTCAGACAAATCTGAGGGCCCGTTGTCCCTCTCTGGTTAACAGGTGTTAAGTATTTAGTAGGAGTCTGGCCCAGTGGTAAATATTCTTCACGTATTAAATCTGCACAGAAGTTCTTAGGCAGTTCCTATTGTGCCTCCCATTTTATAGAAGAAGAAACTGAGGCACAGAAGCAAAGGGATTTGCCCAAGGTCACACCGTCAGTGAATGGTGGAGCTGGGGTTAGAAGGCACAGCCATAGCAGTCTTGGGTTACCACGTGTCGCACACACCCCCGCTGCGAGCCCCACGAGGACATGGCCAGGTGGGCGCTGTTGGGCCCTGGCACCCAGGCTAGAGCTGGTATAGACCTGAGTCCCTGGAGCCCTGGGCAGTGGGGCTGCTGATCCAGCTGCTCTCCCGGGAGCCTGGGCCCAGGGTCTGCAGGCAACGTGAGGGTTTGAAAGCCCAGGGGCAGGTCCTGCCGGGTCTGAGCCTGAACATGGGGAGCCTGAGGGCCCCCCTGGGGCGAGAGGGAGCACAGTGCCAGCCCCTGCCTCTCATGCCTCTGCGGCTGTGCCACCCCAAGCTGGGCCAGGTGAGGGCTGAGCTCCACCCAGCTGGTAGGCCAGCCCGGGGCGGTGGCAGGGCCTGTCGCTGCTCAGAGCCTGAGCGAATGCTTCCCTGCAACGCAGACTGCCAGCGAGCCGTACGTGGCTGACCCGGGTTCGAAGCTGGAGGATCCCGGGAGTGGCAGGACTTGCGTGAGGTCTTGAGGGACGCTGGGAAATGATTCCTTTGAACCATTATGAGGAAAAAGGTGGCAGTTCAGATTCTCTGCCATGAATGATGTTTCAGGGTCAAGGAGGGGCAGAGCAGGCTCTCCTGTCCAGGTCAGAGAGAATCGACCTCTGGGGAAAGGGCTGCAGCCTCAGCTGGGCCGGCTACTGGCTGGCTCTCCTTCGAGCCTTATTCACCGTGGACTGATGAGACTTGCTCCCTGTGATATGCTTGGACTTTGAGATGTACCCCAGGCTTCCCCAGGGGTGTAGGCTGGATTGGGGACAGGAGACGATGGCCAGCGCTGTGCAGCCCCCACCCACAACTGCAGATCACACACCTTGCCTGGCATGTGCCCCCACCTCCTGCTCCTGGGCCCTCCAGCCCCCACCCCCGGCAGTACTGAGAGTGACGCCCTGCCATCTGCCTTCCCCTGGATAGCCTCTGTGTGGGTGTCCGTGAGCCTCCACCAGCCTCCACCT